>CAODLS010408188.1:0-11779 GCA_948243855.1 Flueggea neowawraea
AGGACACCAACAAGAAATGATGCAACAAACATGTCACTTACTACCCCCATCACTAACATAGCTAATATTATTGCAATAATGTGTGTTTCGGGAAACAATTTGTCTTCCGGAGTTGTCCTGATCACCCACAAAATCGCTGGCCTGATCGCAAAAATTATGAAAAACGCCATTCCAAATATACACAGCACTGCAAGAACAGCCTGTGAAGGGCTATTTTGAGCGGCAGCGTATGCAAGGCATGAAAGAACCAAACCAATGAGTTGGTTCACCAGCGAAGCTGCCGTGGCTAGTTGTCCGAGCTCAGAATGTAAGATGTTGAGCTCATCCAGGGCTTGAACAATGACAGGAACATACGTCACTGACGACGTGGAAGAGATGAGTGAAATGAAGGAAACACAGGAGAATCCAGGCAGGAATTTGTATGGTTTGTGGTAGAAAAAGAAGTTGGTAATGGAAGGAACAATCAGGCTCATTGTCCCTATAATCCAGACCTTTCGCGACGATTTTCAGATCATGTTTATGTCAGTTTCACTGCTGTGATGAAGACGAAACATAATACTCCGAGTGTGGCAATCAAAGTGAACATTGAGCTTTGTTTGAGTGGAAAGATTGAATCAAAGAATTTCTTGTTTCTTCCTAGCACAGATGGTCCTAAGATTATGCCACCCTGTAAATTTCAGGAAAAAAATGTTGCTTTATATGCTTTTATTTCATTGTGTTGTACATTCTAAAGTGATTAAAATTGCTAACTGTCCCAATTAAGTGATGCATGAATTCTATAATCATGATATATGTATATTCTGAAAAATCTTTTATTTAGTCACCCTGATGAAAGTTAAAACAGCCAATTCTAGTTTTTAACTCATATAACTTTAATCTCAGAATTACTAACAGGAGAGTTCTATAAAACTGATAATATCTTGTTGCTTATGTATGATTTGCAAAAGGTGACTAACTAAATATTGATAATGAGTTTTAGTTTTTTTTTATTAGGGAGTTTTAGTTTAATAGTATTGAAATCATCTCGAAAAATATTGTGATTTGAAAACTATATTTTTTTACCAAGATTTTAAAATTATATCAAATATGACTTTAAGTGAGAGAGTAATAATATACCTGAGATAATAGAGACAAATCATTTTATCTGTAATCTAATTTATCATTCAAAAAATGTTGAAACTAAACAAAAAGGAGTAACGAAAAGTACCAAAATGTTGCAAATAGACTGGGGTTGTCTGAGGGGTCGTAAGAGAAAATATAATCCTCGGCAAGTGGCGAAAACTAGGACGAGTTGCAACATGAAAACAGTTTCCATTGAATCCAAAGGGCTATCTCCGAACCACATGCCTCTGCTATACCACGTCTGATCCCTCTTGTATCTCGCACAAATTTTTTGGTAATTGGTATGGTTGGATATTATATCCTAATTTCCATTTTCTTTTTTTCTTCTTTCTCAAATGGCTAAACTAAAGTTGCGAGTCTAAATCCCAAAGAAGACACTTGATAAGAAAAGAAAAATCATTAATGTTCTAAATAATGTCTGAGATGGTCACCCAGTCTTTGTAAAAGAACAAGTTTTAAGTTGCAGTTCCAGTTCTTAGTATCAAGAGGATGAAAGAAGAAAAAAATGGAATAACTACTTTTTTCTTCAGAAGCATTAATGACCCTATTTATAATTTTAAAAAAAAACCTTAAAACAACAAGGAAACATAAAGAAGAATTCAAACAGAATAGGAAATAATTAGAGAAGGTATGCCCAAAACTCAAAATGGCACAAATAGGTGAATTTGGCCTTGAAATAAGATCTTCGTAGACATTTTATAGTCCATGTAACTCCACTACATGCAAAAGTTATAGTCCTTTGAATTCAATCGTAAGCATTGAGCTTATTTAGATTTTTGCTAGTTCAAATGATCTATAAATCAAAAACGCAACTTTTCCACGTCGGAAATTTAGTATATATAGTTAGTCCACTAAATGAACCGACTTATTAGACCACTTACACTATACTTTTAAAAGTGTCAAATGTTTCTTTTTTTTTTTGAAATAAAAGTGTCAAATATTTAATACTTTATAACTTTTATTATGGTACTTTCAACTAATAAATATGATAAATTTAATAATTTCATGATTTTGTATGATCAATTGGCCTAAGAATTTATTTCCCCACACACTCGACGTAAGAAAAGAATTACTGATTATACAAGGATTAATATATTCTTTATGAAAAAAAATGTGATCTCAGTAGTTTAATTTAATCTTGCATGTGACTCAAAATAAATTAAACTTGGCACGAACAGTCCGACGATCATGTACATGGGATTCTATAATCTGGAAAAAAAAAATGTATATTACATAAATAATGTTTTCTTTCTCTGCTAATCAGATGAAATTGTTCTCTAATGGCTCTCACATTTCTGTTCTTCCTTAATTTAAGTCCTGACAAGATCAAATTTTAATTTTCCCTGAATACGGTATCTCTGAACTCATCCGGAATCTGATTGTTCAGGTTTGGGTAAAACATTGGTAACATCAGCAGAATCCTTGAAATGTTGCACCACTAAAACAGACATCAAACTAGCTCCATGAACATCTTTTGATGCAAGAAGATCACCAATTACTCCTAACTCGGGATAGTCAAGCCACTGACAGGGCCCGTCATCGATCCGAACTTTTCTGCTTCTTTTGCCAACGATGGCGAGGTCATAGTTATTCCTGAAAGACCTAACCAAGTCCATCATCTGAAGACTGTCCTCAGCAACAGTTTCATTACAAACAACACAAGCATTGCTTTGATTTCTCTCCTTGAATTTCTTGAAGAAGAGATCGTCTAGTTTCCTCTCTGTTTCATCGTCCACCTCTGTTTTTATTTCGATTCTCATCAGGGTTATGCTCACATTCGGGTTTCCTGACATCCTGATCGCCAGAGCCAAGGCCTCGCGGTCGTCAGGACCGCCTACAAACACCACCGCGACATTGTAAGAAAACTGAGCTAGATCTACTCGCTGGTTGAGTCCTCTGTCTACCAGGATTCCAACCGTGCAACGCGCGTAAGCTTGTAGCCTGGAATGGAAACTCCGCAACAGTTTGTCTTCCGCTCGGCCTCCAGGCTGGTTTCCGGAGGACGCGACAAGGATAAGCGGGACGTTCTTGTCCTCCGCGAAGTTTGATACGAGGTTTTCCATTGAATCATACGGGGCAATCATGGCGTAAGGCTGCAATGTAACCGGACCACGCGAGTTCTCGGCGTAGTTCTCAAAGGCTCTTATTATTTGATCAGTAATGCTTGGCAACAGGCCCCTTCTAGTGTCCTTGTACTGGACTAGAATTGGTGTTGCTCGACCGACCAGCTCGATAATGTGGATTACGTAGGCACATATCGGGCTGATTTCGCTTGGATTGGATGTTTCGAGGAGGGTGATGATGCTTGGAACATTGTCTTCGCTGTGTATGCAGGTGAGGATTCGCAATTCTGCACTTAAAGGTGTTGATTGTAATGTTCTGATAGTTAGTTTTTCGGCGAAATTGTTAGCAGTGAGTCGAACCTGAGGCTTATACAGGAGTTCAATCGTGGGGCAAATAATAGCCGAGTACAATATGCTCAATACCACCAACCCGCTGTATTCTCTCTTATCCACCAGCTGCAAAACAAACACCAAAAATGGTAGTTATCATACCATTGATCACTTTACAATTTCATTTTATTGTATAATGTCTATGGATCTCATGTATTAATGAAGTGTATTCTGAGTGAAAATTGGCTCGGTATAGAGCATATGCACCACTACGACGTGTATTCTGGAATGAAATTAGGCTCAAATTTATGATGGTATTAGAGCGTATGCATCACCTATATCGTGTTTCCAAAATTCTAATCATATATAATTACTCTTCATAAATTTTTTATCCAAGATGAAATGAACACAATATACCAATCAAAGAAAAGAACGGGAAAAGAAAAGTTATAGGATCTTACAAAGTTTAGTTGCCATAACTCATAATTTGTGATTTCAATAACGCCCTTCAAGTTGAGAATCAAGCCAAGCAGAACCGCACTTTGTGGCCTAAATTTGCAATACAAATTGGAAACCAAGAAAGCTGCAATGGTTTTACTGATATAAACAAGAATGACAGGCAAGAGCGCAACGAAAATTCTTTTGATGCTGGCAATATCATATAGATCAATGACAGAACCAATCTGAACATAGATCAATGGCAAGAAAAACTCCATGATCATAAATTCGGATTTTTTCACGATTGTTGAACCTAGAGGTGGTCCGTCAGGAACTATTAGTCCCATGAGCAAAGCACCAGGCATAGAACTCCCACCCGTGAATTCTGTCAATAATCCCAGAAACAATGCTCCTAGTAACGATCCAATCACATAACCTTCATGTACAGGTTTCCCTTGAGGTGTTCTTTTAACAATTTTTTTAAGATATGGTCTCACCACATATATTGCAAAAGCCATAACCAATGCCAGACCAATCAAAGCTTGAACACCTAAATAAAATGTTCTCTGCATATAAGCCGTGACCAAGAACATTATAAACCATCCAATAAACTCACTAATCATGGCCGATGACATCGCAACGAGGCCTAATTCCGTCGTTAAAAGCTTGTGTTCTTCCATGGCACGAGCAACTGTGGGAAAATATGTTACAGTGATGCCACCAGAGAGAAGGATTTGCAGGATTATGTCTTGAAGTGGCAAATGACCAGAATTTGAGATGAATTTGTAGGAAAAGTGAACAATGAAGGGTAAAAGGAAGCTTGACATGCCAATAATCCAGTCATTTTTGGCTGATCTTAGTAGCATTCCTGTGTCCATTTTCACTGCTGTGATAAATATGTAGTATGTTTTGCCAAGACTTGCTGCTGTGTTGAACACCACTATTTCTTTGTCTGGGAACATTCTGTCCATGTATGCCCTGCTTCTACCCAGCACTGTTGGCCCTAAAATTACACCAGCCTGTACCAAAATAAATCACGGAATATTCTTGTGATTCTTAACATTTTGATAATTAAAGAAAATGAATATATAGTTGTAGTCATATTTTAAAAGTATAGAAAGAAAATTAGCACTTACCAACAAATTGGAGACGACTTTTGGTTGCTTCAAAGGCCTGAGAATGAAATGCACAAGCCTGGAAACGAGGAATGCCAAGATAATTTGCATCATAAAGACAGGTAACATGTAATTTAGAGGATTAAGTCCCAAAAAAATGCTCCTGGCAAATTGTTCACTGTATTCCATACAAATTATCGGACGTTCCACAATATGTGCTCCCATATGCATGTGCTCCAGATATTCCACTTCGCCGGGCGATTCTGCCCTCATCGGAGGCGGCTCCGACATCATTAACTCTAATTAATCTCGATTCTGAGTTTACGACTTCTTGATTAAATGCAAGTGTTTGTTGTTCGCACAATGTGTCGCTAATTATTCTTTCGTCAAGTTTAATCTAAAGTGGAATTAGTAATTAATAAATATTAATCAAAGAAAGGAGTTTAATTAATGTGAGGTTAAGTGGGTAGGTTATGTGAATGGAGTTGGATCGAGCTGTGTACAGTTTCTGGTGAAGTCAAATCTTAGCTTGAGTTTTGAAAAAAATAACATTGTTCTAACAATTAACGTTTTCTATTTTAATGTTGTTATGCTTAGGTTGTGATTTTAATTTCTAATATAGTAAAAATGGTAAGGGATATAAGAGAGTTGGGTGAGAATGGGCATTTGTGCTTTTGGTTTTACGGTTATTTTTGTTAATTTGTTTCAACTGGGTTGATTAAGGCATTAACCAGTTAATATAATTGGGGTTGAAGTTGGTTTTGGTTTTGTTGTTAAGTTTGTAGACCATGTAGTCATTATTAAGATTAAAAGTTTGAATGGAACAGAAAAAAGAAAAGGAAATAGCAGTGAAGACATGTTGTCCCAACAATATTCTTTGAATAGCTAACTGCATCGTCTCCAACAATTGTTATTTACTTAATTATAGGATTAGATCCTAACAAAAATATTTTAAAGAGCGAGAGTTCAATTCTAATGAGAGCAAATAAATTGACTTATCAAAACTAATGAAAAAAATAATATATTTTTTCATCCCATATTAATAGACCACATTTTTATTTTTATTTGTCTCAATATATAAATTTATTTTTTTAAAATTGATAGTTAAAAGACATTAAATTAAATTATTCTTATTTATTTTATCTTGTAACTAAATTTTTTTTAAAATTAATTTTAAAAATTATAATTAATATTAATAAGATGATTTTATTTATTAATTATTTAATAAATTTTAAAAATATACTAATGAAATAACATAAGAATATATTAAAAAAATCATATTACAAGTTTTAATTAATTCAACTAATTTCTTTTAATTTATATAAAAAAATTATTGTTTATCACAAATAACACAAATATAAATGCTAATGCTGTTAACCTGATGATTTACCTCTATATGAACTTGTGAGGGGTGATTTCCAAGAGATTGCTAAACAGTTATCTTGCCATTAGGTTTCCTTTATATTGTTTTAATTGTTATTATTTTTATTGCTAATTTTCTGTCTAGAGACTATAGCATAAAATCTTCGGCATTATTACTCAAGATGGTGGGTTTGATTTATGAATTGAATCACTCAGACTGAAGTTTCGCCCTTGTTGATGTCGTTTTCGGATAACATTATCTTTAGCTAAATAGCACAAAGCTGCCACGAGTTTTGAGTGTCAAAAACTGCAGTAGACTAGATTTACATGATCATTATTTAACTGTTATTCTATTGTATTAGCGTTTTTCACATTTTTATTGACTTGGAGAAGTTCTAGCTTCTTTGTTGCCCTAACTTATCAATAACTTTAGGACTAACTTGAACAATTTACTTCAATAGGGCCAATCAATATTTCTGTTTTACTGAACTAATGATTGCTTAACGGAGCTGAAATAAAAACATATTCACTTGGTCTCAAGCCAGTCCTGGCAATTTAATTCTGGCTGAATTTCTTTGCGATCATGACACAAGATGGTTGTATTAATTGATCACTGACCAATAGACATGCTAAAGTTGTCGAGAAAAGGCATCAAAGTTTTAAATTGGCTTATTTTGTCCATTGTAAAGCTTAGACTTCATGTTGAGGAGCTCTCAGTCACCTTTGAATTTGACTAACGTATGTTTCTGCAGCTCTCGAGTCACAAGAAGTGCAAAAGAATGGATAAAGCTTTATATAATGAGTGGAAATCGTTGGTCATATCTTCCAATAAAAAAAAAAAGGTATTGCAGATATACTAATGAATGAATATGCCATTAGTTAGCACCTGATCGTCTGCATTTCTTCAGGTCCCTGCAAGCGAACTAAGCAAATCTACGTGGATTTTCAGAAAGTTCTTGAGGTTGAAAATTTGGAAGCGTCGTAAAACAATTGGACGCTACCAAAAAGGATAAGAGTCCGCTTAAGCTTAAGTTTCAGTGGGGGAAAAGAAACCAGAGAAGATAAAATGCCATTTTGGTAGTCCTGCTTGGAGAATTGGAGAGGGAACAGAAGAAGAAAGAGTAGCACATATTAGCATAGCACTTATTCTTTTCTTTTCTTTTAATCTTTGTTCATGCATTTCTCTCACTTCATTTTTTGTCGCCATTAATGAGGATATTAGTGTACAGTTTTAAAGAATTGTAATTATCATCAATTTGATCACTCATTAAAAATTTATTTGCCTTTCTTGGGGACTATTTTATTAAAATGGTTGGGTTTTTTGGTTCATAATATCTAAAATGTTAGTCTTTGTTTTTGTGCAATAAAATATTAGTCCTAATAATATCTCAATAATGTTATCAGTGCATAATAATCGTCAAACATGTCATCTATCTATATCTATATATAAAATTCTGTACATAAATTCTTTCTAATATATTTGTTACTTCAATAACAAATTTTCTGACAATGTTTTTTCTAAATTCGCATGTTATTAAATTTGGAATAGAATTTTAAGAATATATTATAATTTTTGAGGACTTATTTTCAATTATATAAAAATATTATAAAAAATTTACAAAATTGTTGAGGATGTAAATATTGACAATTTTTTCACTTAGTCAAAATTTTTTACTTAGTAAAAGAAGTGTTCAATGTTTAAATTTTAAAAAGTAACAAATAAGTTACTTCTTTCGATTACTACTAATTTTAAATTTAACATATAAACTGTAGTATAATATTTTTTAATTAAATAATATTAATAATAAATATGATTTGAAAAATAATTTAAAAATTTTCTGAAGCATCGCTCGAAAGCCACGACGCAGTGGCAATTTTGGGAACTTGCATGTTTATAGAAGAAGTCAACAAAGTCGTTTCAAGGCATCACCGGTGACATGCCCAAACTTGTCAAACACTCATAGGAGAAACGGGGTAGAGTAAGATGGGAACACGTGGTGAACATGCACAGGGCTCAGCCGTGGATTAGGCCGAAGGAGACATCCGGCCGTTGGTCCCTGCCGCGTCGGATTACCAAATGTGGCACGTGTCACTTAATTTCGATGTACAAGTTTCACCGTAAGAGAGGCTTTAATTTTTTTTTTCTTTTTCCTTTTTTAGAAGGTGCTTTGATTCCATATACACAAGTACAGATGTGTCACTTTTGTATCCTTGCGCCGTTAAATTATCCACAAAAGTTTGTTAATTGACTTTGAAGTATATCAATTACGTAGACGAATTTATATTCACTGTACGTGCTTAATTATATATGTTATTGACTCTTCCACGTTAGTTGACCGTTGACACTAAAGTGCAAAACTGTAATTTTCTTTCATATGTCGAATGTATATTTCAGTCAAATGCGATTTGTAATGCTTCTTCTTAAATGGATATTTTCTGACAAAAATTTGAAATTTAATTACTTTACATGAATATAATTTACTGATAAAAGTACTGAATAGATAAACATGTATTTTGCTCGTTTAGAATAATAATATTTATGTATTTAATATATAGTATGTAAGAAATAATAAAAATAAGAGATAATGTAATCTTTTAACACGGAATGGAACCTAAATATAGAATATGAGTTGATTTGCAACCCATAGACTAATGATGAACCAGAGGGGAGGGTTTGGCGTCGTCCGGTGACCTCCCTTAGAGCCAGCGGAACTCTATATATATCGTATGAAGTCCCGTTGGAAGTTTTTTAGGACCCCTCCAGCGTGAATCTGATGCAGTGAGGTGAAAGGGGTCCAGCGCGACTCATGAGGAAGAAGACCATTGATTTTTTTTTAAATACGCCGTTTTAGGCCATACTTTTTTTTAAGTTATCTTTTCCTTTCAAAGTTTAAAGACGAAGTGTGACATGAAAGATATCTTTTGGAAAATAAAAAATATTTGTTTATGATTACAAATATGGTTGGGGCTTCTTGCAAAATAAAAAATGCTCTCCGACAAAAACATGAAAATATGGTGGAGCGTTTAGAACAAGGTAATATTTCTACCGCAAGAGGATTGAATCAAGAAACTGGTTTAGCTCAGCTGGGAGCTACACATTGGGCCTCATACTTTACAACAATTGTCTGTCTTCTAAGTATATGGTCCTCAACGATTCAAGTGCTTGAAAACATATATGATGATGGAATTGAACAAAAAAGTCGAAGCTTTGCAGTTAGCTTCGTTGACAAAATGGAGAATTATGAATTTGTGTTTATTGCTCACTTGATAAAGTTAGTATTGCGGTTGACAAATGGCTTTTCACACTTCTTGCAAAAAAATAGATCATAATAGAGGCAATTGCAAGATTTCAGGAGAATGGATGGGATGAGCTATTGGAAGATGTCGACAATTTTTGTGCTAAAAATGATATTGTCATTCCCAATATGGAAGATAATGTTCCAAGTCATATTTGTTCTAAACATGTTGGGCATGATATAACTTACCATCACCACTTTTGAGTTGAGATATTTTGTCAGGTACTAAATTATTTGTTTGTTTTACACCACTTAACTATGTTTTTGAAAATAGAATTAATATTATTCTATATTTTTAGGTTGTTGATCATATTGGTCAAGAGATGGAGACTCGTTTCACTAAGTCAAGCATGGAATCTTGTGCATGGCATGCCTTCATCCTACAAATTCATACTCCAATTTCAATCTTTCAAGGATAGTTCGACTTGTAGAATTACATCCACAAGATTTTTCAAAGACTGATCGAATAGAGCTTAAACAACAATTGAAGGCCTAGATTTATGAAATGAGAGGAAATGCAACTTTTTCTAAACTAACCAATATTGGAGATCTTGCTAAGAAGATAGTTGAGGTGTCAATTCACACTACTTTTCATTTGGTATATCTTCTTATCGAGATGGTTGTACTTTTACCAGTTGCAACTACTACTATGGAAAGAGCATTCTCCGATATGAATATTATCAAGACAGATTTGCGTAACAAGATGGGAGATGACTTTTTCACTGATTGTTTAGTGTGCTATGTCGAAAGATGTTTTTAGAAGTATTGATAATGAAGTAATTATTCAAAATTTTCAAAACATGAAAACTCGTAGGATTGATTTTGTCACGACCCATTTCCAGATTATGACCGGCGTACGAGGCAAACCGTTTATGAGAGCCCAACTCATCTCGCACAAGCCTCGAGAACAGAACTTATACCCAAAATATGTTACAAATGAATTTTAAAACCATTTAATTCAAATTACTAAATAGAAATTCAAATTTCTTTAAGACATAAAATTTTCATAACAATAATAACAAATATTTCTAAATAAAAAAACGAATTAAATGCCGAATAAGTTACAAAATCATACACCCACAACTATCCCGGTGTGGAGCGACTAACAAAAAGTAACTAACGAGGGCCCGAACAAAGGGGCGCTGACTGCCACTTCAAAATATCTCACAGAGTATCTGGTTGCCGAAGAATGTGATCAACAAAATCACCTACAAGATAAGAACAAACATGGACAACACAAAGAAATAGGGAAAGAACCTAGTGAGGAACAACACTCCAGAACGTTTCACACGTGCCTCACAAAGATTGTTTTAAAACAGTTCAAGAATACCGTAAGCAGATATAAGGAAAAGTACATATCTATACACACTACATACATAGTAGTGTTTCAAAATCGTTTCAAAATCGATTCAAAAACATTCGCAAACAAGCATACAACATGCACGCATGTATTCAAAAACTATCAAAACTTTTCAAAAACATTTTCATACTTTATCAACGCTAGTATACTTTAAAAACAGAATTAAAGTCCTTCAACACCATTTAGTTATCAAAAGTTTGAAAGAAAAAGTCCAAAACCTTGTAGGCTTTATAGAAAATTACAGAACAGAAGCCAAAAACTCTTTTTAGCTTATCAGAAATTTTCAAAAATAAAAAAGTTTCCACATGAGCATTATAATATTAATAACAGTTGTGAAAAAAAGTCTGGTCTTTGCCACAACCCAAGTGTGATATACGTTGTAATATCCCATTCGTTCTGAGAGGAATTTGATGGTATTCTGTCAAGAATTCAGGGAAATTCTGGGTTTCAAGGTGTTAAACTTCGATCGAGAACGTTTGTAGGTGGTTTGGGTGTGCAAAGCACATCGCAGGTCATCTGTGTGCATTGGAGACGTTCTACATGCATAGATTGAGATCAGGGTGTCGTCTACGTGCGTAGGTGATTGTACTACATGCGTAGATGGATGTCTGATCCAGACCGTGAATGTGCCTGAGCACGTATGTGTGTGTTGGAGACGTCTGTGCACGTTGGACGTGATTTGGACTTGGAACC
>CAODLS010408257.1:0-12201 GCA_948243855.1 Flueggea neowawraea
TTGAAAACACGTATGCTGCGAAAACAGTGTCTAACGTACGTTATTATGAAGCTTACGTGCGTTACACTTGACTTTAACGTGCGTTAGCTGGCGTTTTTCTCCTTTCTTGATTTCTCTTATTACCAAACTCAAACCGGATCATTTCTAACACATAACAACAAAAAACCAAAAATGAATACATCATTCAAAATCCATTGGTATTCCCAAAAGTACTCCAAGTCCTATTCAAAAACTATAAGAATCATGATCGGAAAGTACGGGATATTACATAATCCAAGCACGAGGTGGCACATGGTAAAAGGTTGATTAAAAGGTCCAATTAAAAACTTTTGCACTACTTTTCAATTTGTTCCTTCTTTTAAGACTTTGCCACTTAATGGTACTGAAATATATAAACCAATAAATGCAAAACAATGTTCCTTGTATAAAAACAAAAATAACAGAATCGCTAAATGACACTTTTGCCCACGTTTTACATCTAGCTCATTTTTAGTACTTATCTTTTCCATTGATGCACTGTTTAACATTTCTATAAATTTTATAGGGGATTTTAATCTAATTCCAACAAATATAAATAAATGATATTTTTTTAAAATCTTTTTCTTTTCATCTAAATGTTTTATGGAATGTCCGATGATGCAGATATAATACGTATGAATGTATGTGTTCATATGAATATGGTTTATGCCATGTATGCTTCTGAATATGTATTATGAGTCGAGGTTGTAACAATGGCAACTTGTGTTGGTGCCAAGTGTTTCTCATATGTGGTTCCACGTCACATCCACGTGTTCTCCTCTCATTGGTCCACATGTCTTTCCCTCAATATTACACCTACAGAACACGTGTCATGTTGTCATTGGTCCACTGGTTTCAGTTAACTTTGACCGAAATGATTGCCTATGCCAGGTGTCGTCGTCTGAGTAATCCATGTGCAACTAATAAGAGCTTGCCATGTCGCCTTATTGATCAGATTGAACAAATTCATGTGTGTTGTCTCACTTAGTATTTTTTTTATCGGATTTTCGTCCATTTGACGACCTTTCCGATGGAATTTTGCAACAAAATTTTGGTAGGTATCATTTTTAAGGTCTTTGATTTCAAATCTTTTTGTTGGAATTTCAAAATTCCAACTTTCAGTTTTCAACTCCGGACAGACTCGAATCAAAATAGATGATACAAGCAAAAAGTTGAATACAATAAAATCACAGCAAGCATCCTAGACAGGGATCAACACAGATCTACCATCAAAGCATGCAAGCTCTTCACTGGTGCTCTCATACCAATGAAGGGAATATACCGGTTTAACTAATAAATGGTATAATTAAATAGGTTCAAGTTACTAATCTCGGCAGTAGCAAAAACCGTCCTTAACAGTAACAGACTGCAAGGCTAGGATCAGGTTTCAATGTTGGTCTCACGAGCTAACCACGGTCGAGTTGTCGATGGGAGAGCTCGGCTATCTCGCCGTCTAAATGCCACCCGGATTGAGATTCTTTATAGATAAACTATAGAGAAAGGAGATAAAGGTCATAGAGTGAAGGAGAGGTGGAGAGAACGAAGATGAATGAAGAATGGAGTAAGGAGAAACCATTTTCTCTACTCTCCTTTTCCTTCCTTTTTTCCCTCTTTTTTCTTCTTTCTTTTTCCTCTCCCTTTTTCTTCTCCTGCTCCTCTCTTCTTTCCTTCCCTCCTTCCTTCTTATATAAGCCTCCTAAATGGGCTTGTGATGGGCTTTATAGGTCCATCTCAATTGGACTCAATAATTGATCTCGGTCTACCATTTCAGTTCACACATTGACCGACCAGCTCCGATTCACCTGTTATGGATAGACCAATTTCCAACACAGAGAAAAGATAAATAACTTTACTCAATATTGATACAGGAACAAAAAAAAATTCATGAGAAACTTTTTGTGATATTGCCCCACTTTTCTTCTCGTTTTGGTTCTTTACGAAGGAAAACATCAGTTAGAGCAGTTTCGGAGACACATAAAGCGACCAGCAGACTTGAAGTCTGCAATTATAGAATAAATTCTAGAGTGAACTCTAGTGCTGAAGGGTCTTACGTTAGATTCTTATTATGACTTATTAAAAAAAATGAAACAGATTGTATATATTCATATTTCAGACAGCCATGTGAAATATCCTTTTCGTTAAATAATCCTGAAGATGACGACTATTTGTTTTACTTTCGCCTCTATTTTTCGGCACTGAAAATGATTTCAGCATCTCTATTTTCCTTTATATATGATCAGAACTATTTCTAACTATAGACCAACTTGGCTTTAGTTAATTAATTGCAGATTCTGTGAAAATCAGTAACTAAACTTACCTCTTTCTTGCCGACATGGACGACATGCTCTTCAACATCGTCCATAGCTACCTGCAATTTGTTAAAAATGGACAAACCCGAGAGAGGCGATATCGGTGTAATGATCAAATCATCAGTTACAGTGAACATTGAAGGTGCTATCAGAAACCCGCCTCCTCCATTTGTACCTTTCTTGAACGGAGACTTGGGATCTATTACCGTCAGCTCCGAGATTTCCATGTCAGGTTTACAAGGTACCCGTGTTTTATAAGTTGTCAGGATTGTGTTGCGATATGAACCACCAAATCTTCCATAGTAATACTTATTGTTGTTCAGAGCTTCCTGAACATCCAGTAGCTGCTTCTCAACCCCGAAAAATGGCGCCAATTTCGGACACAGAAGAATTTGTTTCTGCTCATCGGACTTGAAATATTTCACTGCAGCAAGTTCCTGAACACTCTGATACAGGTGAAGCGCACATACTTTCGACGGACCGCCTCGCATTTCTTTGAGTGTGTGTCCGAGCGGAACAGTGAGGAAGCTGAAAAGTAAATCAATGAAGTCTTCACTTGCATCTGCATAGCATACAACCTTCTTGGATTTGCTAATCATTAGCCTGATGCAAATATTTGAATCTCCTTCTGGTTCTGTCACATCTGGTTGAAATCTAGTGAAGCTACCTTCGCTAGAATCTTCTCTGGTGAACTCGGAGTCTTGTTTAGGCTTCAACAATGTTTCTGTCAGAGGAATCTTCGATACCAGTGAGCATTTCAGCAGATTCAGCGCCTGAAAATATAGGAATTATAAAGGAATGCGGCAGTTAAAATTGCTCCAGGCAATCAGTGTCACCGACATCCTCTTTGTCATTAATAAATTGAGGGTTTAATTTGAGAGCTAAATGTTGAGAAAAATACCAAAAAAACTCGCAACGATACTGCTCGGTTGCTTGAATTTAGATAAATTTTCTTGTCTAAATTCTTGTTCAACCTTTTTTTAATGAAAAAAGAGCGAAGTCAAAATCTCAATCTCAGGTTTGACGAGACATAAAGCGGCAAACTCAAGACAATATAGAGATATTTCAGTAAGACAATTTCGTAATATGGTTTAATTTACACATATTTTCCAGTTCAGAATTAGATTAATTACCTCTTTTGCTCCAATATCAAAAGTCCTCTCCTCAATGGCACTAACATTTTTCACTCCAAGCCTGGAAAGCACAGAAAAACTTGCTGCACTTGACAGAGGAATTATCTGCGAAATCATCAGTTATCAAATGCCGAGTCAATCCTTTAACGAACACACCGCCACCTTCATTCTGATCCCTGCCTTTCGTTGCTGCACTTTCTTGCAGACTCACCCGCCAATTCATTGATCCTCCACAAGCAGAAGAAGCACCAGCATAACGACTCAACAACTTGTGATTCGAAATAGCACAAGCGTCGGAACAATTTACCAATAAGACTGTAATTCATCAATCCTGATTTTCAAGCTCTTGAACTGAGTTTCAGCCCCGTTTTGCGGCCGCAACAATATGGACTTGCACTCTCGAGTCCGAAAATGTTTCTTGTCGAGAGTTTCAACACTTCTGTACAAGTTGTTCATGCAACCTATTGGTATTGTTGGAGGTTGATTATGAATGAGTCTGATGATAGTTCCCATTGGCATTGTCAGAAATCCGAATAAAACATCAACAAAATCAGCATATGATTCGAGGAATATGATTCTGTTTTTTTCCTTGTCCACCATTGCCTTCACTTTAAAGGAAGCCATGGGTTGTGTAGAATCTTTAATGGCTCTGTTCTCTTGCCTGAATTGTATCGCCAGTGACCTGGAGAAGAAGCTGATAACTGTGTGCAAGCTAAATTTTGTATGTGTATACTTAAAATAACTTTATTTAAATTGAAAAAGAAAAAAAATACGATCTTTAATTTAGTATAGGATCTTGCTTAGAGAATTATAATTGGGACAATTACAGAAAAATTCTAAAAACCAATTTAAGTTTCCAAAATGCAAAAACATTCAAAATGTCTACAGAAATGTCTACTCTTTTATTATAATTTAAAAAATGCTGAAGTTTAACCTTTTGACCACATCTTGACCGCGTATTAGAAGTTTAACCTCGTGTTGACCACACGTTTGACCACATCCCATAAAGTTTGACCACATGACAAAATGAGTACAAAAAGATAACAAACTATTCTCATTATTCTAGATATGAAAATGAGAACAAACTGTTTTTATTATTCTAGATACGAAAATGAGTACAAAACGAGAACAACTCTTTATTCCAGATAAAAAAAATGAGTACAAAACACATCATCTGAGAACAAACCGATTATAAACGAGTACAAAATAAGAACAAAGCCAGTGCAAACAAGAACTGAGTGCAAAAAGTCTGAATCTTCCATACCTAAATTAAAATTTTTTGCCATGTCACACAAAATTGAATTTTTGAATATCTCCTAGACATACCAAACTACACAACTAATATCAGAAAGTCATGGCAATTGCTTGTAAAATGGCCCCTGTTAATTTTTAATAGTCGTTTATTTCAAAAATTTAAGTTGTTAACTGAAGAACAATTGTAATTCAATATGAAAATAAAACCACGAAAGCTTCCAAAAGCATTCCCATATGATTATAGAAATAATGTCAAGGTAAATAATTCGATTAACCAAGGGTCAAGGCACTTTCTACACCATTCATTTAACACCTCAAAAATATGACAAATCTCGAATAAAAACTCCTGACAAACTTCTCGCTACAAAAACTTTGAATATTAGAGTGCACATGGAACCTAAGTTGCAGATGGCTTAAAAGCAGCAGAGAGCCTGGATCTTTTCTTGGCTAAGCTCTCACTACGACTCTCTCTCAATCTGGTTGCTAGCAGCTTCTGGTACTCTGCAGCTTCTGCCTTGGCTTTGGCTAAGCATGACAAAATCATCTCTGCACAACTGAAGCACAAGAAGTCTTTGCACAAATGCAACTAAACATGGCTCTACTTCTGCATAACAACTGAGAAAAACATTTAAGTGTAGCAGTTTCAATATTTTGGGCTACAAAGTCAAAAAGAAAATATCAAGGACTTAACGCCATTATAGATAATAAAATCAAAACAACACATTGAAGAAGAATTGGATTTGCAACCACAAATTGCAATTTCATATCTTAAAATGAGCCATTCCATGCAAAATTTCTAAATGGCAGGACAATTTCTAAATTTTATTTATCCAATTTTCAATTTGGACGGAAGGTACTATCAAACAGTTCGATAGAGTTTTAGTGGATCCACATAAAAGAGTCATTAAAGAAGAACATACCAACAATCAATAGGCAAAAACACAGAAAATTGAAATCCCAATACATGGTGACAACCATTGGATATTAACGTCATGATTACCGAGGGCATGAGGCATCGACAACACTGACCCAATCATCATGTAAAGAAGGCTCTTCCTCTTTCCATGGTGCGACAGCCTGTATATGTTCAATCTCCAGTATCTTCTCCTGTAATATTCCACAATCGACAGTTGAGAAAGATTTTATTGTAAGAGAATAAATTGAAGTGATGTTTGTGAGCCCACACTATCCATTATACAGTATTTAATACAAATTCATTACTACTCTGAGTCAAATCTATTATTAAAGAGTCGAGGGTTAAACAAAACAAATTATGAATAAAATACGTGCATGCATTCTGTACAATGTACATAGTTAAGACAATAACGAGATGACTTGTCCAAGAAACCTGCTTTTAGTGTTGGAATTTACATTACAGTCACTAGAGGCAAATCACCAATTGCTAATTCTAAGAAAATAAAAGTGCTTATATTTTATTTTAGAGGACAAAAACATGAATGTTTAACTTAATTTTAAGGGAAATAATTGCAATTTTGTTTTTTGTAGTAACGCTAAAAAGTTTTTATCATATATGTTTGGAGGACGTACAATCGTCTCTCCTTGAATCTGCCTTTGATTACTATCTCATAATCTTTCAAATATAAAAAATTTATTATACTTAATTGTTATGCTACTAATTATTTATTCCAGACAAAAAAATTCAAAGGAAGGGAGCTTGAATTAGAGAATACCTTCTCATTTCGCCCCCACCATATCCACCACAAAGCATTAGCAAACACAGCTGCTGCTTCAGCGTTGTCTGTGATGTTGGACTTTGTCCATTCCAGCAACGTTTAAGTGCGGAGGAGTAATCTTGACGTATGAAATTAATTGATTCCATACCACTGAAGCAGCTGGACAGTCCCTTAATAAGTGTAGTGTGATTTCTTCATGATGAGAGCAAAGTTGACGTACTCCGGATTGAGCGAGTTGTTGCTTCACCCTGTTGACATTACACTGAATTGAGTCATGAAACACCAACCAAGTAAACATGTTCATGGTCTCCGACTCGACAGGTGCATTAAACAGTGAAGCTAGCTTTAATGGACCACTGTTATAAAGCATATGAAATCCTAGTAAGCATTCTTCATATGGTTCAACAAACATAAGCTAAAAACATATGCAAATAGATGATTCGATTAACCTTATTAAATCATTTGGCAAAGAACTCAACTGAGTATCATACTTAAAACTCTCTTCTGATACCGCCATTGCACGGTTTGGACAGATTATTTGCTGTGGAGGCAACTTATCACAACGCAAGTGAAAAGCAATGCTAGACCATTTCTGCCCCAACTAATCGAGAACTACATTCGGTTCGGTAACCATTTTTTAACACTATACATAAAGGGGATATAAAGTACCATCAAACTTAAAATTCACAGGACTGTTGGTTCAATAGTGCAAGTGATAGGGCTTGCCTCACTCAATATTGTGGTAAATGTTAACCTTCTGTCGTTGATATAACTTGGTTATAGCCGCCTCATCTTTACTGCAGCTCTTCTCATATTAGCTGGAGGATCTAACCAGTAACCACATCTATTACACTGCAGAATACCAAATAAACAATGGATTTATTTCACTGTAATCATACAACCCTCAATAAGGCAGGAAATACAATAGAAGCTTCGAAAATTATAGAAGACAAGAAATGACATACTTTGGAGAGCCCGAAGTTGCCGCAGTTGAGTCATTTGTAGCTGCATTGCCAATATACTGGACTGAAAACCAAACCACCATCTGTTGTTTCTGCTGGCACCATGGCTAAATATACCTTGAAAGAGACTCTGAGAAGGGGCTCAATATAACTTGAAAGAGTATCAGAATGCAGAAGTGTATGGTGAACACCATGGCAACGAGGTTGCTATTGGATGATTGAGACTTCGCTGCTTTCATTTTCTTCAAAGCTTTCATTTGCTCAATCCTGGCATGCTTTAACATGGCGAGTTCAGCAATCTCCTTGATCAGCTTCTGGTCAGCAGCATCCAATGACGGACCTCTAGGAGGTCTTGGGGGTTTTGGAGACTTTTTATTGTTCGACTTTTTGCGTTTCTCCTTCACCACTTCTCCACATGATCAACATTCTTTTGTTCCCCCGACTTCACTTGTTCCTCGGAGAAACTATCATAAGTTGGCACATTCCCGGAGAAATTCACTCCCCCCCCCCGGATCTTTCCATCATCAAATGCACTGAAAAGCTTGGAAAATAATTGTTTTAATTGCATTTTCACACCCAAAACAGGATCTTTCATCGAATCCTCTAAACCAACTTTCAAACTCACTCTCAAGATCAACTTCGGCGTCTCTATCTCCTGTAACCATTTGAAACCAACAAGCCAAACTCTGAATATTCTTATGTCACAATCCAAACAACTTACAAACCCCACGTTTTTTTGTCCCGTGAACAACTTATAAACCTATATATTTACTCAAAACCAACTTCCAATTAGATGAAGTCAATCATCAAAATCAACCCTTTGAATAAAAAGCTTTTATCCAACAATAAGTTTCTGGCCATCAGTGACAATAAAGGCATCTGATAATTTTTAGTCTCAACTCAACACCACCACAAAATTGTTATTAACTAAACCAAAAAAACTCCTTTTTTCTTTCACCAAACCCACCAATCTTCTAACCAATGAAGAAAGTCCTGCATTTGATCAATATAAAAAATCCAAAAAATTATAAATGAAGCATTAACATTCCTTCAAAAAGAAAGAGCATTAAAACGAATTTAAAAAAAAAAAGCAACGAAAGAACATGGTTGGAGAAGAAGAGGTATCGAAGCAACTAACCCACAAAAATGTAGCGAATCAAATGAAACAATCAGTTCAAACACAACACTGTCTCCCAAAAAAAATAAATAATATACAAGGGAAAAAAGAAATCTTTCTTTGAAAAAAATGAGAAGAAAAAAAGGACCTTGGAATGAACACGAGGGTGGCGGAGGATAACAGGGAAAGTAACACTGCAATGGAAGTTTTAAGATTTGATTTCTTTTTTCGGGCACCTTTCTTGGATCAGAATGGCTATGGGAATAAACTGTGATTGCAAAACAAAACTGTCCACTTCTTTTTTTTTTTATCAAAATAGGGACTTTGCTACCTTCATATCGTTGTGCCCAAATTCAGTAGCCCCCAAAATATAATCTGGTGGCAGCCCTCTTCGCCATTTCCAAACAGGAGAGACACAGAGACAACATTGATTTCAGACCTAACCTAATGCAATTCAATGGAGAATGTTTTGGCTGTTCTCTGCTTAAGAATCTATAATTCAGTCTGCTTCAGTTGATTTCAGTCTTCTGTTGCAGCTCTAAACATTATTTACTCATTAATAAACAAGTTTTAGGCATGAACTTAGTAGTTCCTTTTAGTGATGATACTGTAATATTCCGCCCGTTTTTGTTAGGAATACTGTAGCTTTCTGACAAAGTCCAATTTGATCTTACTGATAATCGGACGTATTTTCGAGGATTAGGTGTTATCGAATCTCGAGGGAGGTCTGATGCATGTTGAGAAGCATGAAATGTCAAGTATGTGATTGGAGAGCGAACAACGTGCATTGACTTAAGTACAACGTACGTTGTCGAGTGAGGAAGACGTACGTTATCTGAAAAAGCAGTATAACGTACGTTGTATAGGTACGACATACATTATCTAGGATGCGAGGATGATCGATATATGTTGCCATGATACGACGTGCGTTGAGTTGTGTTTCTTCGAACCTGTGGCTACTGGATGTTTCACAACGTGCGTTGTGAGGTACAACGTACATTGTGCACAGCCACAACGTACGTTGCCTTTGTAATTATCGAAATTGTACGTTTTGATCTGAAGCTCTTAAAACGGTCGAAACTCGACTTTCACCGTCATTTCTCACTCAAATCACTCCCAATCGGTCTAAAACTCTCTCACATTGCTTCCCAACGTTCATAATCCATTTCTGAAGTAAGATCAACATCCTTCCTTCATTTCTAACTCACTTTCATGCATTGATTCATGAAAATGTCATTTGGACGAAATTGAAATGAGTTTCAATTTTCGGATGATTCTTGATGAATGGATGTTAGATGATACTAGATCATATTAGATATGACTTAGATGAACACAATTCAAACTTTTAATCAAATGATTTGGTGAACATTTGAATAAACTAGGGTTTAGTTCGGGTTTTGATGATTTGAGCATGATTGAGAGTTTATTTGTGAAATCTGAGGTTAGATTCATGCTCAGGGGGGTCTATTAGAGTCAGGATATATGATTGGTTTCGATATTTGTCGGTCGAATCAAAAGCACTATATTTTTTAGAATAAACTTGTGGCTTGAGAGTTTTGTAAATTTCTGAAAAGTTTGTCTAGACTTGTAATTTCTGAAAATTGGGAGTATAGATTCTTAATTTTGAAAAGTCAAGTTCTAGATTTATAATTTTGGAGAACTTAGAGATATATTTGTAATTTTAAGGAATTAAAATAAAATTGCGAATTCTGAGAGTTCAGAATAGAAATTGAGGATTCTTACTTATGGATGTCTAGTCGGTAATCCCAGCAGTCTTTGACGACTGTTTTGTAATTTGTCAAGTCTCGAAGACTAAAACGCAATTTTACATTGTTAGGGAATCAAACTGTAATTTTATGTGGATTGTATATTTTGGGTCGAGGGTGATGAATTCACTCCTGATATAGATTTTCAGTGACTCCGAGGGTCAACATCTGCATTTACATACCATGCATTAGTACCACCACAGTACCACACTTTGATATTTGTTTTGTCTATGTTTGTTACAGCTCTGTGTGACTGCCAGCACGAGTAGCCACCAATGAGCGGTGTTTGACTAGATCCTTAACATCAGATACCAGGTGAGTGAAATGACAGCTTCAGACACATAGGTTGTGTCTTCAAAATTGAGTATGTTATTTTGATATGTCTGGTTATAATATGAAATTGAACTAATAATTATTGGATTAATTAATAATCGAAGGATTATGTAATTATTAATAACCAAAGTTTTGCTATGAAAAATCCAAAGTATATATTGATATATATATACAAGAGTATTTTGTAAATAATGGAATCAAGAAAAATATGATGCATGATTGGTTGTGCAATACTATGTATGTATCACACGGAATATGGGGACACCCGGCTACAGTGTACATAGCTTTTGATATACCAATACTTTGTCAAGATCCTAGTTATCGGGGTAATGGGATGACCGTGTATCCAACCAGATATACGCTTTTATTGAGCAGTCAGGTGGCGGAGTCCACACTGCTATATGGATATTGTTACTGGTCCCCGTACTATGAATCCTTAAATATATGTATATATTGTTTGAATGCATGTTGTATTATATGGATGCGAACGTTTTGTAAAACGAATTTTAGAAAGTATATTATGTTTGTAGAGTGTATACTATATGGTATCTATGTATGTGTGCGTTATTTTTAAAGGGTTTTCAAAACACTATTTGTGAGGCATGTATGAGGAGGTCTGACGTGGTGTTTCCTCACTAGGAATTCTTACATCTTTTTCTTCTTTTGTCTATTGTTAACCTCTTTTACAAGTGACATTTTGGACGCTCAACATCTGATCCGTACATCGATCCTAGTGAGACACTTCTTTATTATAGTGAGTGCCCCTCGTTCGGACTCTACTTTGTTCTGTCATAGAGCTCCACATCGGGCTACTGTTATGATACTGGATTACACTTTTGTATTTTGGGATTAACTCTGATGATTTTATATTTTTATTAATATTTTTGTTATATTGTATATATATATTGATATTTATATATATATAGTTTTATTTCATTTATAAACGTTTTATAAATATTTTAAGTAAACATTTAGATAAATCAGGTAGAATGTCTGTATACAGAAGCTTGTAGAGGATGAATCGAATTTCTACAGACGGTCCGCCTCGTACGCCGGTCACGGACCCGACTATGGGTCGTGACAGATACATACTAAGCTAGCCAAGGAAGGGCCTAGAAGAGACAAAATGCTACTACACATCAGCATGCCAACCCTACACAGAAATCGTCTGTACTAGAAGGTGGAAGATCGTCTCAGTTCTCAATTAACATGTGAGGGTGTCCAAGGAACTGAAGGAAGTTCGTTGGAGTGAGTTGACAGTTCACATCACTTTGATTCGAGGCAAAATCATGTGTACTGAGATGTTCCAAATCCAAACATGGCCCATAAAGATCGGATTATTACTACCCAAATCATCATCACTACCCAGAAATAATCAGTGTCAAGAGTTAGTTTTGATCTCAAATCATTTAATTTATTGGCATCGAACAATTTTTTATTGCTAGAAAGAAACAAGTGACTAGATATCAAAACTTGAAAATGGCAGCTCCACCCGACGGCTTTGAGGCAAAAACATAGAGCCCAAGATCATTCTTATTGATCACTCCCTTGTCTATCCTCGACTGGAAAAACTTCTCCTGGTAATGATAAATAAGACATCGATATCAGCAGTTAA
>CAODLS010408433.1:0-10322 GCA_948243855.1 Flueggea neowawraea
ACCTTGATAGAGAGTCTTCGCCGCCCAAGGTGGGGTTGTTTTGCCTGTAGCTTTGAGGGCAAACTTTATGTCATGGGAGGAAGGTCAAGCTTCACCATTGGCAATTCAAAGTTTGTTGATGTTTACAATCCTGATTGCCACGCCTGGCGTGAAATGAAGAATGGTTGTGTCATGGTTACAGCTCATGCTGTGCTGGGGAGAAAGCTCTTCTGTATGGAGTGGAAAAACCAGAGGAAACTAGCAATATTTAATCCAGAGGACAATTCCTGGAAAATGGTGCCAGTTCCATTAACCGGGAGCTCACGGATTGGTTTTCGGTTTGGGATACTTGATGAAAAACTTCTGTTATTCTCACTTGAGGACGAACCAGGCTATCGTACTTTGTTGTATGATCCTAGTGCTTCCCCAGGCAAGGAATGGAAGACTTGCGAGATAAAGCCATCTGGATTGTGCTTGTGCACTGTGACCATCAAAGCATGAAATATTTCGTTGTCTCAAAGCATGGACCTAACAACGACGGGGTTGATTGGATGCGTAGTTTGTGGAGTTTCGGACATTCTTATTTACCATTGTTGTTATTGTTGGAAGTTTTCTATATATGATTCCAAGCCCTACGAGGTTAGACTACCTTTTAGAAAGCATTCGGTGGGGTAATTGCAGCAAGACTGCAAAGAGCAACACGAATGCTTTGACATCGACTAGTTGGCTAATAAGGTTATGATTCTTCAATGCTCAACCATATTTCTCAGAGTCACATGTATAAATGTACATATGTATCCTTAATCTTTTAAGACATGTACAAGTGGCCTAATGTGAATGTGAAAAATCTTTGTATCAGCTCGCACTGCATTAGCAGTTCATTCTTTTTTTTTTAATAGAAGTATTAGCAGTTCCGTATTTTAAGTTCGAAGCCTTGCATAGCGGTGGGCATGAAGTCCCGGTTTGAAACTCACCGACCCCAGATTCACCGGATTTGGGAGTCAGGTAGTTAGATTTTAACCACAGTCAAAATAAAATAAAATAAAATGTTTAGAAACTCAGTGAAAGAGGTGACAGGAGAGAGACGGTCTCTGGCGCACCCAGACCCCTCTGCGCTCCTCGGTGAGCGCAAACAAATTAAGAACCCGAAAAAGCAAGAAACCCTCAAACACCTGTTTTGAAACGCTTATTCCAACTAGAGACCCATAATACATGGCGCCACCAACAGAACCCTAAGCACCCGATCGATTACCCTTCGTTCCTCAGACTAAAAATGTTCAGTGCTCAGGCTTCAACGCCGGCCTTCGGCACTCCCTCTTCGACCCCGGCGTTCGGTACTCCGTCTTCCACTCCGGCGTTCGGTGCTTCCTCTTCGACCTCAGCCTTCGGTACTCCGTCTTCGAGTCCGGCCTTTGGTACTCCCTCTTCGACTCAAGCCTTCGGGACTCCGTCTTCTACTCCGGCATTCGGTACTCCCTCGACGCCGTCGTTCGCCCCTGGCTTCGGTACATCACCATTCTCCACTCCGTTCTCTTCGCAGCAGCAACAGCAGACACCGCTGTTTCAGCAACCGTCAACAGGTTTCGGAGTCCAGACACCGCTTGGGGCTCCACAAGCGACGCCGTTTCCTAGTGCTCAATTGACTACTCAGATGGCCCCAGTGGCCCCTCTTCCCTTCTCTCTTGCTGATCGAGATGTTCAGGTTTGCTTCTCTCCCCTTAGGTTTTATAATAGAATTGATCGTGGCACCTTTTGAGTTAATTAATTTATTTTCATTGGCGGGGTCGATTTCAGGCGATTGTTGAAGCATACAAGGAGGACCAGGGAAACCTAAAGTATGCTTTCAAGGTTTGTTCAGTGCTCCCGATTTGTCTGAGATTAACACGTGTGTATTGTGAGTAAAATAGTTAGGGTTTTGGAGGCTAACATCGCGTGGTCATGTTGTGTTTTTCTTGCAGTACTTGTTATTTAGTGTAACGGATCCACAGTTTAGAGTGAAGCCTGCAGGGGTTTCAGATGTGAGTTACTTCGCTTTGTGGTGGTTCTGTTTCCAGTAGAAATTAGAGCACCAGTGTTGTTTTCTTGAGGTTTTGTTTGGCTAAGGTTGGAGAATAGTTTGCTTTGCTAGATTATGTGGGCAGAGTCTATGGCAAAGCTTGAGGGTATGGAAAGTTCGGACCGAGAACGCCTGTGGCCTCAACTTGTTCAAGGTTTCAAAGATCTCTCCCAACGACTCAAGGTATCCTATTCATCATTTAGGCCTCCAGTGGATCCCCTTTCTATTGGCTTGAAATTTAATAAGCGATTGGAAAGGCAAGTTGTTGTTTTTGAAAACCATTTTGTATAAACCTGCACTTTTATATCATATTCATATAATGTTAAAATTTGAACTGAAATTAAGGTAGAAATCTGTGACTCGCTAGTTATTATCGTAGTACTTAGTTCTTTTCATTGCTAAAATAATGAGTGTTTTAGGTTTGCCATTGAGTCGCTGACTGAGCTTGTTGCCTGTTGTTTGTTTATATTCCATTTCTAATAGGGTAATTAGAAGAATTTTAATATTTGCTCTCGTTGGTATTTTTGTCAATTGTTTAGACTGGTTTACTATGGACAGAGTGTTAGGTGATATGTTTTCTCACCCTTTGGGCTTATGTGGTTTTTGACATTGTCAATTGTGATGCTGAGCAGCTCCAAGATGAAGCCTTTGTTTCAGATGCTGAGAGGTTGCGAATGACACAAAGCAACGTGAAATTGGTATTGTTTATAATCCACCTGCACGCATCACACAAGTATATTTGAATGATTGTTATGCTTCTGATGTATGAACATTTTTGCAGATTCAGAGGCATTTTCAGGCAGAGACTCTTCCATGGATCCAGAGAATGAGACAAAAAGAGCAGAGTCTTCAGAGGCGTCTTTTGAGGGTGAAATTTTTTTGTCTTTTTTTTTTCCCTTTTAAATTATGAGGAACACAATGGAACTAACATGTTGCTAATAAATTTTAGGATCATGGACTAGTCTTTTAGTAGCCGTGATGTTTTGAACCAGAGTGTTTTATGAACCTTATTACTTCTGTTTTAAATTTTGATTTCAAACCTTGTGATTTTGGTTTTTGCACATTGTTATTATTCATCAAATGCTGTTAGAATTATACATGAGTTGACTGCAATAATTCATGATATGAATCTTAGAGCAATATTCTAACTTCAACTATGGTTACATTTGAAGATAATGAGGATAATCGAGGCTTTGGAGGGTAAGGGCTGCAGATTGCCCTTAACTAAAGACGAAACTGAATTGGCTGAGAAGTTGGCTGCAATTACAAGACAGGTATGCTTTAGTTGCCTGAATCTAGGTTATGCGTGTTTCCTTAACCTGCCAACGGGATATTGTGGTGACAATTGGATGCAATTTCAGCTGAAGGGATCTGGAGCCGAAATTTCAAGGAGGGTTCAAAACCTACTTACTGTATCTCGTGTTCAAGCAAGTTCGCTAGGAGTTGGAGGGTCTGTTTATCTTCCAGGATCAACCAAAATACATGACCAGAGTCTTGCTGATATGCAGGAGGTATGTTGAGTACCCTGTGGAATCAAATCGACCATTTACCAATTAATAGCTCTTGCTTGGATCATTATTTAGCTGTTAGACATATTCACAAGTTTGGTGTTTGTGAATAAGAATACTTTTAACAATTGGAAGACTGTTCAGATGATTCCTTTTTGTCGGCACTCAAGTTACACAAATGAATATTCTTTAAGACACCATGATCATGCTACTGGCCAAAAATTACAAGTAAATATGATTTGCACCTGGATGCATATATACTGCCATTGTTATGCTTTCTAATGAATATTTTTTATGGGTTACAGTTTACAATCGATTGCTTGGTTGGCAGGTTTTGCAACAGCAGACGGAAGCTATAGCCAGGTTGGGCAATGTGTTGAAGCGCGATATTAGGGACATGGAAATTATAATGGCCGAGGACAGAGATATGATGGAAGATGTGAGCTAGAGATGAGTAAGTTAAAAAGTATATGCATGCTTGCATTAATGATTATTTGTCGAGATGTTGAAGTTTTGTGACTGATCCAATCAACAAACAAATGGTCAAGCAATTAATCACCACCGTATTGGAAGTAGATCGTAATTCATTAATATCCTGGAATCTGGCTACGACTTGTTGCATGGAAAATTTTTAGATTAATGTCAATAATTTCTCAAAATTAATTGCTTTGTTGGGTCCAGACTGTTTGTCAAGTTCTTACAGATGTTAGCATCCGTTTGGGTTGTTTTTTTGTTATTTTTTAGTTTTTTGATGGTTCCCTTTTTTTTTTTCGGTCAGAGTATAAAAAATGAAGCTGTTAACTATAAAAAAATTAGGGGGGAAAATAATTATAAAAAAGTACATTTTGAGGGCAGGCAAATGTAGTTTTGTGTTCTAAGTTAATGGGCCGTAATTACCTCTATTATGATAGACTGTTTTCAGACAAGCCAGTAAAGTCTGATATGGGCCCGATTGGGTCGACCTATTTTACATATTACATAACCTTTTGTGGTACGTGCCACTGCATGGTTGGTAACAGGCAGAAAGCCTAAGGGTCATTGAAAGGGCAACAACCCATCAGAAATTTGAGACAGCTGTCGTGCGGAAAAAGACCTAGATGAATGGGGAAGAACTCATATTTAAGCCCAATGGGAGCCCAAATGGAGTTTTCATGAGGCCCATCTAAAAATTGAGAAGGCTTTCGGCCTACAGTAAGCCCATTAGAACGGGGTTAACCATACCAAGTGAGCCCAATCACGACCCATACCTATAATCTCCAAGGCCCATGGATACGGCCCCTTAAAGGCCCAGAAAGGCCCAGAAATCAATTTATGCCCAATAAGGCCCCTTAAAGGCGTAGGGTAAACTGTTCTATTGAGGCCCAATCAGAGCCTTAAAGGCCCATAAAAATGTTGAGATTATATCTGGCCCAACTTCTATTCAACTCAATAAAGCCCATAAGGGTCCACCAGAAATTTGACATCTCGTTCTGCACAATAAAGCCCAATAAAGGGCCCATTAAAAGTGAAGATCTCTTTCGGCCCAAGAAAGCTCTTTAAAGCCCAATGAGGCCCATACATGGGTCTTCCATGGACCTAAATAGACCAGTCAGTGAGCAACATAACAAGGCCGGTAATAAATTTCCCAGGGGCATTATTGGGGCGAGCAGGGCCGAACTGATAAGCCCATACCAATTGAGCGATTACTGCCGAACTCCACATGGGCTATTTCCGACTCAGACTTATTTGGGTCCACAGCTGATGGGCTTCATTAGGCAACAAGACTGCGATATTAAGCTTAATGGACCATGCTAAAACCAAGAATTTATGGGCCTACTTTATCAGTTTGCTACGTCGACGTTTGACATACATGCTGGATATAAATACACATCTGCTCGCTGATTCAAGTATAACCGGATATGCAAAGGCGTAAAATCAAAGAAAATAAATCATGTTCCGGCGTCCTGATTTTTTTTTTTTTTACTTTTTATGCAGTTCATTCCTTTTCTCCTATTGGATTCTGCGTACAAAGTTATTGGATTCTCAAATTGCGAGGGAAAACACAAGCTGGTAGGTGTGGCATCACCATCTTGTTGTAAAATCATCCCTCTTTTACGTATAAGCTTCGGCCATCATAAGCAGCACCAGCCGTCCAACCAGTAAACAGACGTGCGCCCTTTCCTGTCCCCTTCTTCTGATCATATTGTTCCCACAAAAATCCAGTTTTGTGATAGTTCTGCACAACATTCCTGCAACAGAACCGGAAGATTTGCAATTACGGCACTAACGAAAGCGGATATCCAGAGAAGAAAATGTAACGTTGCTAATGTTACCTGATTAAATTATCCCTCAAATCATCATGGATCAGTCTAGCTCTCTCTTCGTAAGGACCATCCTCTGGAAAAATTTACATTTTTGAACACAAACAAGAACATGTAAATCATTTCGTTCCCTTTCAAGTAGCGAAAAGTTTCTGCAAAGATAGTTGATACCTATAGAGTAGAAATGGAAAGCAGAAAGAATCATGTAATTCATGTTCATCCAAATCGGGCCTCTCCAATAAGGTGGGTTGTGGCTCCGTATTGCGGTTCATGTACAAGGAACTGACGCATGCATACCTCATCAGTCAGTTATATTCAACTGGAATGATTTAAGAAAAAAATAATCAGGCTAGACTAGACTATAAATATGACCTGGTTTTGGAGAGAGAACGAAGTCCATAATCGGTCCACAAGATGCTTCTATTTGAAATGAGGTCAAGCTGTTTTTCCAGAATCCATGAGTCCTGCATCAAAAAACATTAGAAATCTGCGATTATACAAGGCATTCTTATACCACAACCTCCTATGGCACCGTGAAGACTCTGCTAGAAAATGGATGAGAATCTTATATGTTTCACTTACTGAAGGAATGATCTTCCACATGAATGGAAAAAGGCTGACATAACCAACATGAGGAACGAGTCTCAACTCCGTTTTTTCTAGTACTTCCCGAATAAGCTCCCGAGTTGCATAACCACCATTTTCTACCTCCGTCACTTTCCAACTCAGATGAACCTACAAAGTTGAAACCGACATTTGACATCAGTGAGTATTAGTACACCACAATATGAAAAGATTGGTTTTGTCGAGGTCCAACAAACAACAGCGATCTACACATAGCCACCCTAAAAAGAGATGATACTATTAACTAGTAAGAGATCAATCCTCGTTATATGCATTCATGTATTCATAAAGATATGCCGAAGACCCAAGTTTCAACTGAAAAATTCTCTGATAGGAACTTGGTGAAAATTTACTCAAGCATGCTTGCAGGGAACATGAAAATGCATTGGCAAAAGAGACATACCTTTTCTGTATGGTTTCCAAAATCAAAATAAGCTCCATAAACAGAATCAAGATGCATCTGGAGAATAGTGTTGCAACAGATTGAAACCCAATTAGAATTTTAACTAGTCTAACTACTGAATATTTCTACATGTGTCCAATTAAAAATTTCTACAAATTCAAAACATTACATTTACGAGAAGCAATTTCAATGGGTTGATGGAAACCAACAAACCTGATTCAACAATTCAAAATCTGAAAGTAGTTTGGCCATTGATCCATATTCCTGAATCATTTTTTTCATGCAAATCTTTACCAGATACTTGGTCTCCTTGGTTTACCTTTGCAAGATTTTTTTCTCCCTCAAACAATTCAGCAATTGAATGCATGCAATTAGCAGCTAGAAGCATCCAGCACCTAAGATCCAAGTGACGTTCATCTTCACTAGCATGTGAAGCACAGGGGAAATCATCCAGTCCAGAAGAGAGAGTCTGCAGATTCAAGAATAAATTTAAGCATGTTTGTGGTAGTCTTTGTGCTTGATTAAGAAATGGTAACATTGTGATCCATTAATATTGATCATATTCACACCACATTGAAGAAAGAAAGAATTGCATGGAGGCCTTCATAACTATGAAATGTTGTACCTTCGGATTTAGTTCGAGAGTTGTTGTGCTCTCTCTCCCATGCCAAAAGTAGCTGCTCATCTCCTTCCTTGCCATAATCAAGTTACTTAACAAAAAGAGAGAAAGATAAAATTCTTCTGTAGTTTTCAAAAAAAAAAAAAAATATATATATATATATATATATATATATATATGACCAATAAGGACACTACTAATAAACCCCTTAAACCAATCAGCAGCAGAAATTTCAATACCTATCAAGTTTTCCATTACTAAAAACAAAAAATTCCCATCCCATGAAAAGGCTCCCAGATAGAAGAAAGAAAAATCACAAAGTAAATAGTACATAGGACCTGACTGAGTAGTATTGAACCACTGGAACCATGCTTCCAGACGAATAAAAGCCCTATCTAGGAAAGAAATTATCTCATTGCTTTCCCTGGCAGTAAACTTGTTTTTCTTGAGGCCATCAAGTAGATCTGGAAAATCAAAAGAGATCCCACTACTTGTGTTAAGAAAGGAGTGATCAATAATTTCCACAAGCAAATATAAGGTGTGAAAAAAAAAAAAACTAGTAATCACTTCTTATGACTTAATACATCAATCACAAAGCATAATATAAAACAGACCCAAAATTACAGTTACTTCATTCTGTGATCTCATTTTCATAATGTAAAGGCTAAAGCAACCACTGCTCCTTTAGGACACATTTAGTTCTCTTTAATCATTCTGGTATCTGTTCTGTATATCATGCGGAAATAACCTTTTTCTTCAATGAAGATCTTCCTAATTCATACTAAATATTAACACCCTCACCCAAAGTTAAAAGACATGAATCCGGCAAACTCACCATGTATAACCAAGAATAGAGTGGGAGAATTTCCATTTGATGGAAACTGAACAACAAATTCGTCTGGAACCTTACTGCAATTGCAAAAGACACTACGGAGTCACTTCATTGGCACAGTAAATATCTTCAAACCATTTTTCCAACCAAAATTCAAACCTCTTACATAAAATTCCAATTAATTTTAAGCTTTAAACACAATCAAATTCTCGAGAACCAAATCCTTGTACCTTAGAGCTTCATTACCAAGTATTTGCTCACGTGGAATCCATCCGTCAATGTTCATTAAATCTAACCAGTGACCAACAATATCCAGAGATATATGGACATCCCAACGCCTGCTCACTTGCAACCATGGATTCAATCATTACTTGTCAAGATGATTTACCAGAAACATGCACGCAAAAGGGGAAAAATGAGTAAGGAAGAGGCAACTCGCCAGATCAACAATTGATGAAAACCTTCATCCCATAGAAACCCCCTAGGAAAGAAGGGTCAACTTGGAACAGCAGTGTAAAGTTCAGCTGGGCAGTATCCAATGGTATCACCGTGGCCTTTTTGCTGTAAGAAAATATGGTCAACTGCATGACTTTGTCAGATGCACAAATTGAAGGTAGACGTGAAAGAAGCAATAAATACATGCCCAAGTAAAATAAACGCCTATAACTTACTTTAGAGTATGAAATTTTTGATTGACCATAAAAGCAACCAATGTCTCCCAACATATTGGCAACAACTATGGGCTGCGAATCAGGCTGGATAAACAATAGAAAATGTAAAAGTTATATCACTTAGATCAAAGTAAAATGCTTTATCTTAGGCAATCTTTTGTCCAACTTGAATAACATATTTTTCTCTTAAAGACACATCATATTGATGAGTACCTTGTCAACTATATTAAAACGCTGCACAAATTGGGCGTCAAATTCTTTTTCCTTCAATTGCATTTGGCTTGTGAGAGAGTCACCTGAAATTTATATACCAAGCTGTCAATAATGAGTAAGAGAAAGGCTTTGATAATTACATATAAATCAGGGCAGAAATATTTTCTCGTTATTCTCAAGATTTATCATTCCAACAAAGTTTCTTCACCTTTTCCTTTTTGTCAAATATAAGCAATCATGGAAATCATGCATTGAATACAATTGTTAGGAAACTTCCAACTTTATCTATCAAAAAGTATGTATGGCACCACATTTCTTACAGAGACACTATGGTTATCGAAGAAACATATAAGATTCATCAATCCTACCAGGTTTCTTCACCCTTTTTTTTAATGAAGGTATGCAGTCAAGCACTATACCACAACTGTCGAGAAAATTCATCCAACAAAAGCACGGAGTAGACCACAATTCTTATAAAGACAAAGAGGTATGTGGAAGAAACCTTTAAGATTGTTCACACGGTCTTCCACACGTGAATCTTTCATCCCAGTTCCAGATAGAAACACAATATCAGTTTTGAAAGGCGCTCTCACAGAAAGCTGCACAGCATTAAAAAGAGATAGTGTACATTGGAATGAAAACCAGCAGTGAATATCTCGGATGATAAATTAATACACGAAGAACTTGTGTATTCACACCATCAAATACCTGAAAAACTAAAATGTTTGAAGAATCTTCTAACGAGTGAGAAAGCCGCAGTTGTCCATATTTCATTAACTGGTTGGAGGAAAAAACACATACAAAGAACTCAATGACTAGAATCACATAGAAATTTCCACAGATGAACAATGGTCAGATAAAGAAAAGGAGAATGTACTTGGGCTCCAAGATTTTGCTGTACAAGGTCGGATAAATTATGAATATGAGGCGTTTTGAAACCAGAATAATGAACTTCCAAACCATCCTAAAGAACAAAGAAGTAAGCTATTGATTAGACTTTGCCTGAAAGGAGAGAAAATCACAGCATTTCAAGACTATCACACTGCTATACCACCTTTGGTTCTAGATGTAGCTGCCAAACTCCAACATCTTTTCGTGAACCTGATGCAAGAAGAGA
>CAODLS010408493.1:0-13442 GCA_948243855.1 Flueggea neowawraea
TTTCTTTTTGGTATGATCCCTGGTGCCATGGTAACTCTATTTTGTCCCCCTATCCTTCTCTGAGTATCTATGATACTGATATACCTAAGTGGGCAAAAATTGCTGATTTCTGGCGCAAAAATTCATGTCATTTACCAGACCATCTAGATGATGAAACTGAGGTAGCTTGGAGGGATATAACTCAGATTATTCCCTGTGCACTCAAAACTGATAGAATTAAGTGGAAATTTACTCCCCATGGTAATTACACTATTAACAGTGCATGGTATACTATCCGGCCTAAGGCTCCTACTGTATCTTGGTATAAGTTGGTCTGGGGACAGGGTTAGATTCCTAAATTTAGCTTCATCTTGTGGTTAGCTATTCAGAATCGTTTAGCCACTAAAAGCAGGCTGCATACTTGGGGCATGGTTGTTGATGCTAATTGTGTGTTTTATGCTAACTCGTCTGAATTGATTGACCACCTATTTTTTGCTTGCCCCTTTCACATTCAATTTGGCAGAAGCTCTTGGAAGACTATAATATTAGTAGACGCGTGTTATATTGGAGACAGGAGATCAGCTGGTTCTCTCGTCGTGCTAAAGGGAAGTCGAGGCTAGCTAGGCAACGTCGCCTTCTGCTATCTGCCTCTGTGTAGTAGTTATGGAAGGAAAGGAATGAAGTTGTTTTTCAGGAAAAATCTCCTTCTGCAGCGCATGTGTATGGAAGGATTAAGAGCAGCATTGCTCTGCGCATTGACATTGATTCTTAAATGTGTTTGTTGTTGATTTTCTTTTGTTGTTATTGTATAGGAAGTTTGTGAAAATTGTTTGTGACTGTTTCTATGTCTTGTGTTTGCTGTATAGGGACTTTTATTGTGTTAGTTTCTGTCAGTTTGTATAGGTTACTTGTCAGGATTGCTTGGTCTCAGAGCTCCTTTCTCCTAAACCCGACACTTTTTTTTCTCTGTCCAGATGTGAGTCAGAACTTGGTAAAGGGGTCGGCTAGGGAGAGAGGTTATGATTTCTTCTGGTGTTTATACTTGTAAGATTCTTTTGGTGAATATATATACTGATTCTTTACCAAAAAAAAATTATAAACACATCACAACTAGTCAAAGAGAAATGGCTATATGCTATCACTACAAAAACTTATTTCATATTACTACTGCTTTGAGTTGATATGTTTTGCATATTATTATTTATATTTTATAAAAATATATCACTCTATTTTTTACTATACAATCTATCAAAATAATCTACTTCTACTCGAGTTATGTCTCAAACAAAAACATCGTAACATATTTCAATAAGACTTATTTCACACACTATTTCGACACGACTTGCCACATTGCACTAACATTCTTTATGTAACTTATGTCAACAAGATAATTCTTCTTTTCATCATGTTTTGTGCTTTACGTACAATCATTTGCATAAAATATTCGGTCGCGGCATCATTGCTGGGCTGTGTTCCGTTTCCTCGATAAAAGAAGCATACATATTAACTCCAATGGCGCAACATTGTGACGTCTTTCATGTTTGGATCTCTTCTTTATTTTGATATATGCATGAATTACATCTACAGAAATTATATGAAAAAATGAACTGTTTTCTGTTCTTTTCTTGTCATTGCGAGCTTGAATGAAGTTAATATTTTTGAATAAAAAATTTGAAACCAAATAATATATGGAGGCACAATGCACCTCATATATAAAAGATCAATTTGCATGGATCACTCAACAATTTCTTTCTGAGGATAACAAAAATCTTTTGGATAAAATTTGAAAAAACTATTTAGCAACGTTTTAATTTTCTAATATAGTGACAAAATTGACATGAAAAGATTTTTCAGAAGTGACAATTTAAATATAATGGAGGGAGCACAAAGGCAAAGTAAGATGACCTCGTCAAGCAGGTTGGTGATGTAAGGGAACTACCCAATTACACTGGACTCCACCTGCCTAATCCATCTAATGTAATGCCTAATTGGTACTATTTAACTCTTCTAGGGATTTTCCACTTTAATTTTAGTTTGTAGTGTTAATTTATAATTGTGTCATTCGTAATTAGCTTTATTAATTACTTTGCGATCAAGAAACATTTATATACCCTAGAATCAAGCCCTATTATATATATTTTTTATTGACTTGGTTATATTCCAAGTCAAGAAAGCCCTATTGTATTATCTATTTTAGTTAATGACTAGGTTATTTCCCAGGTAATTGACCAAAAAAAAAGTTATTTCCCAGGTAAAGTAGTTGCAGTTTTTAAAAAAGAAAAGTTGGAGGAATAAACTGTAGGGTCATTTTGCCTGGGGAACAAAGCCAGCAGGCATCCACTTTGGTATTTTAATTACAGTATCACATTATCCATATTGTATGAAAAATTGAACTCTTTTTGTCTTATAAAGATAAATTACCTCTCATTTTTTATTTATTCAAATATATAGTCTTATTTTTATTTTTAGATTAATGATTATAAGAGACTAGTGTAGCACCCGGGTGATGCCTTGAAGTTCCATTTGTACATTTGTATTTTTATTTAATTTTGCAAAACTTTATAATTCAAAAGATTTTTGAGATCAATTATATGAATTAAAAATGATTATATTAAATTCTCAAAAGATGTTTTGTATACGACGTTATGAGTACATTTTGCGGAATTGCCATACTTGTCACATATCAAAATCTCCAATCAGAATATGCTTCAATCTCTCTAAACAACAACATACATTTGTCTGTGCGTAAAAACAGGTCAAAAAAGATATAATCCAACATTCTAAAACATAATTAGGCTCCGTTCATGCTCTGGGTATTATGAATATATTTTTATATCTTTGTAAATATTCATGATTATAACTAAAAATTGTCAAAAATTAATTGAAAATGCTTGAGCAGCATCATTCCTAATTCTTTCAACATATTTTGGATTTCAAAAATCTTTTTACTTATTGTTAAATATGGTATTTCAAACATAAGACAGAATAAAGTACCTTTGAAATTGTGTTAAAATATATATAGTATATACACATTTAAAAAGTTTAATAATAATTAATTAAACAAATATAACTAATCTCGACAAATTTAGATTGAAAACTAAAGATAAACGCTTAAAATTTTATTTTTTAAAAAAAGTGGATAAACATTCAAAATTTTTAAAAAAATTATCATAGCCGATACCAAATTTCACACATAATTCAAATTGAAGTAAATGGATGAAAAATTTGTATTGAAATTTAACGAATTTGAAGCCTTTTAGAGAAAAGAAAATGTAACATTTTAATTTATACTCAGTTTTGATTTTAATTCATCGCTAGTTGCAAGTGTTGTAGCAGTATCGATTTAATTTCACGCCAAAGAAAAGGACTCATAGAGAAAAGACAAAAACTTACCACTGTAAATCTTGTTAATAACATAAAATGTGAGAGACATTAAAGAATTAAGCTCTTCTCGAATGTAAAGCTGATGTAATAAAAAAGAATATATCACTAGTCAACCTATTTGAAAAAACACCCAATTTCAAGAGGAAATGAAAGAAATCCAACATTTTCATGCTAACCAAAGAAACCCAGGAAAAATAACTCCAAAGTAAGAGTCACATGCATCAATGTCTTCTACTTTTAACAAAATCTCTCTTGAAAGTCTATGAAGCTCCTTCTGGCAGATAGTTCGTCACAATCTCATTGAAACATGCCACAACCTTTCATGCCATTCACAACAAACGTTTGAAGTAAGCTCGAATTCAGAGAAAAAGAGATTCACAAAAGTAAAAATTAGAGCACCAACCCGACACAACTGGGAAGGACAGAGAGCATTAAATTTCCATGATATGTAGCTAAATTCCGTAGCAAATAAACCAATGCTGATAAGACAACAATGGCATAAGAAGCAAGAAACTTTCATATGGCATAAAAGTTAATCACCACAAAACTGCTCCGTGTGAAAAGAATTGACCACACCGAAGGGAACACCCTCAGCTCTAGTCTACGATCCGACCAAAATGCTTGACAGCCATAGTTTTGACGAAAGACAAACTTTTACTTCTCTCTACGGCAATGTGAGCTAAAAGCCCTGAAAATCGGGAAGAAAGTCATCCTCACAGCCATTTACCAACTCAAATGATTCCCAATCAACAAATGTCCTAAAACAAATCTCAAAAAGTGACACCCTGTGAAAGTAGCCAGGTAGAAGAGGAACTCAACCCTTGCTTGCATGGAGAGGGTTCGAGTGGGATTGGTGTTAAATTAGATAGTTTTAGCTGTCGAGGACTCGTATCAAGTATTAGAGCAAGTGGTCCTCCTGAAGCTTGTTTCATTGAGATGTTACGGTGATCACACTAGTGTACAGACCCAAGTCCGTTGCTGATGTAGTTATGACTTTAAAACATTCCGTAGCGGAAAAATAATGTCTGCATGATAATATCCAACAAAAGTATATTACTACTGATCATCCCCAACTTTCTTATTTTCAGTCAAAAAAAATCTCGATAACGTCCAAACAAAATATATTACTAATCGTCCTCAAACTTTCTTATTTCCAGTCAAAAAAATCTCACCGAGTGACCAAACTTTGATATCTTTCTCTAATCGTTTCCTATTCTCTATTCTCTTCCCGTACACATCATTCATAATACTCATCACTTCCACTCCACTCCACTCTCACTCATTAGCGCGTGCAAACCACAAACCGCTCAAACTCCCTATCGGACAGTCCAAGTAACCCTTGCGGGTCACGGTGGCCACCACCTGGGTGAAGACGAAACCTTATAAAGACGGTGGCGCGTGTAATACAAGCGCAAGAAAATTCTTTTCCAAAGTTGTAATGGTGGAGGATAAAAAAATCTTGAAATCTTTGTAACACTCACCCTCAAAGTAAACATTTCTAAGACCCCCAAATCCCGGAAAAAAAATGAAAATAATTGCCATACAAATCATAAGAAAAGCATCAGCAACAGTACCCATAATAAAAGCTGAAAACAAGAAAATAAGATCCACCTCGAACCTCTCTCCACCCACATCATCACTCTCCTTCGTCGTCTCCTCCCTCAGCCACCATCTCCGGCGGCTCATCTAACTGAACTACATACAGCACAGAAAAATAAGATTACCCATTTCTGTGATATTCCACTTTGTTTATTAACTTACACATCTTTGTTAACTTTCCTTTCTTGTTCTTGTTCGATTCAAGTCCGAATCTGTGTTGTTGGACCATTGAAGCGGCCAAAATAGGGGAAATAGTGAATTGGGTTTGAGTCAAATTTGGGAGATAAAGGAGAAAGATGGGGGAGGATGATTCTAATTGGTTCTCTAGATGGGAAGAAGAGCTTCCATCGCCTGGAGAGCTTATGCCGTTGTCACAAACCCTAATCACCCCTGATCTTGCTATTGCTTTCGATATCCGAAACCCGAGTGACAGCACCGCCGCTCCTACCAATTCTCTTCAACAGAATCAACCCCCCCCTCCGCCGCCGCCCCGACCCACTGCCGCCGCTGCTACTCCTTCTCCTACCAATCACTTGGCTTCTTCCCAGCCCAGCTCGGCGGAATTTGCAGCGGATTCTGCTGACTTGGGCTCCGGTGCTGCTGGGGATGAGCCCGCCAGAACCCTCAAGCGGCCGCGCCTTGTTTGGACCCCACAACTGCATAAGAGATTTGTGGATGCTGTGGCGCACTTCGGGATTAAGAATGCTGTTCCCAAGACTATAATGCAGCTGATGAGCGTGGATGGGTTGACTAGAGAGAATGTGGCTAGTCACTTGCAGAAGTACCGGTTGTATCTTAAAAGGATGCAGGGATTGTCTTCTGGTGGTGGTGGTGGAGGAGGCAATGGTGGTGTTGGCGGTGGCGGATTGGCCTCAGGAGCAGATGCAGCCACAGACCATTTATTTGCGAGTTCCCCTGTGCCGCCACATTTCTTGCATCCCGGGAGGCCTAATTCGGAGCATTATTTGCCGTTTGTGCCGGTAACTGCTCTACAGCAGCACCATCACCAGCAACAAATGGCGGCAGCTGCGGCAGCAGTGGTGCATCCTCAGTTGCAGAATCAGTATCATAGGCAACTGGGTCATTTTGGCTCACCTCCAAATGGACAATTTGAGCATCCGTTTCTGGCTAGGCAGACACAGCAGCCTGTGCATAGGATGGGGGCACCAGTACACAATTCGGTTCCAGGGTATGTGGAGGATTTGGAATTGGCAAATGCAAATGGTGGAAGGAAGGTTCTCACTTTGTTTCCAACAGGGGAAGACTGAATTGGGTAAATTGCTGATACCCTCATTGATATTCCTTTTCTCTGCTTTGATTTGGCAATGGGTCTTTGTTAGTTGTTGTTTACTGGTAGTTCCGTTTAGAGCTCTATTTAGGATCTGTGGATGTTTTAGTTGTCGCTGTTGTTAGTAATCTTCATGGTAGAAATTGGTCTTGAGCCTCCCTGTCCAGATCAAAAAGTTTCGTGTGTTGCTCCTCTGTTAATTTCTCTAGCTCTTCCAAATCCTGGGTGGTGTCTTGTTTAATGTCCTTAACTTTACGGGCTTCTACTTGTGTAACTATGTTGTTTGTAGCGGTCTGTATGTCTTGTCACGATGGATATTGATCATGATGTCATGCTCGGTGGTAGTAGCACTCTAAGCTTGTCCATGGAAACAATGATTACCCGTCTCATTATATTGGATCAACTTGATTTTGTAGAGAATTGCTTATCCCAATGAAGGTTGGGAGTCAGCTCAGAATTCATACAATTAGAATCTTCTTGACAGGGAGTTTTATCATCAGAGTTCATGATGAGGTTGGTCATAGAGGAACAATTTTAGATTGTGCTTGTAAATGAGGATAAATAATGCGGTCAACTGCAATTTATGCCTTCTTGAAATCTTATCGGTTTGTTATCTTCATTGGCCCATTGGTATGAAGTTTCTGCTTCTGGTCCAAAATTCCGATGTATTAGAGTCTCGCTTCTGTTTCTTAGTTCGGTGTATTGTAGAGGTGAGTTGCACTTGTTGTACATTGTGTGACAATAGATGACTTGAGACCCAAATAAGGGGGTTTTCTTCTTAGAACAATCTGCTGTTATTAGAATTTTAAACTTATTTAATTCCTCGCGAACTTTTGAGTACTCGAGTTTTTCATTGATCGCAATTATATAACAATGCGCTTCTGTGTCTGCTCTGGTGAATTTAACATTAAATTTCATGTTGCAAATGCATTCCTAGGCAATATTACAGGTTTATGTTTTCCTGGTACCTCATTGAAGGTAAAAACAGAGAAATTTAATGATAATCAGTTAGTTGATTTGAACATAATTAGAAATTCCAGATTCTTCCATTTTACCTGTTATAAATTCCACCTTTTATTGCATACAATCTAGAAAAGCTATCAGATGGAGGACTAGCTAGCCTAAAATTATAGGATCACATTGTATATCGTTCACTGTTCAGATAGTATATAGAACTGTGGTGAAAGTGAATGTTGCAAGATTCAAAACATTATATTGTACAAATATTTGTGGACATGCCTTTGTTTTTATAAGATTCTCTGTACTTGTGAGCCTGATTTTTATAGTTTGCTATTATTATGTCTGTTGTTCTGTTTGATTCGCATCTAACATTTCCATCTCAAGATTCCTTACACAACTTTGATGATGGATTGAATTACTTCAAACAATTGCAACTACATGTGACTTAGAAGTATTCTGCTGATGGCATCTAATTCGTTTTCCTAAAAATCTACATTAGCAAAACTATTATCCACGTTTCTTATTTGTTGATGTTTATCTTTCTTATTTGTTTAGCTAATAAAATTTTCAATTGATATGAAGATGATTGACTTTGGCAGAACTTAAACAAAAGGGAAAAATCTAATGACTCTGCTAAGAGATGGAATTTCAGGAAGAAAGACGATTAGTAGGGTTATAGCTAGATTAAATTCCTGCGGGACACTAATGGGTTTGTAACTTGTTGTACTAGAGTTGACTCTCTTGTTAAAGGGTTTATAGTTCGATTTTCGGTGGTGGAAACAAATGACTTATCAAAAAAAACAAAAAGGTTCTTGCGGGGCAAAAGGACAGCAACCTAATAGACAGAGAGGTTCAATCCCCCCTGCCCACATGAAGCAGCAGAAGGAAAAACAATGTGGTTCAATGAATATTTTGCTTACTTATAATAATGTCAAAGACAGATCAAAACTAGAGATCCATTAATGAAATGTGAAGATAAAATATAATATATATGACACAACGTGAAATGGCATTTATTCTATGAACTATCGTTTCTCAAGTAAAATTCTAAATTTGAGAATCTATATGAATCTAGAGTTTGAATCAGCCAGTTCAATGTTTTGGTTGGAACTATCATGTGATCCCAAAGTCTTATGATGTTCCTCATTTTCTTCTGATGAATTGTAAGATCTGATTTGTCCCCAGAATGTTAAGCATTTTCCTATATAAAGCAAGAGCCCACGATGACACCTTGGGGTGTTTGTTTTGAGTATGTGTTAATTGTATAAAGTTAATTTACGTCTAGAAAATGTGTCATTATGTTTCACTTTTTAACTATACCATCTACTTGTATAATCTATTTTAACTAAATCTACATCAAACAATTACTTGTGTCGCATTAGCCTTGAAATCTTTTTCTAGCTATTAATGGAATAACAAAATGTTTCCATGATGTTGATCAATGTGTAGAACTGTGTATATAACCCGAAAAAAGAATGATGTTGACTTGGATTGTGGTAGACTTCACTTGGTAGAACTTCCTCAAAACCTTTACTACTGATTGGGTTTATGGTTTTGATTTTGAATGCGAGTAAATAACTTAAATAAAATGAATTTTGTGTCTTTCATTAAAAAATAATTATTTTTTAAAATTTATCATAAAAAAACTAATTTTTAATTTTTGTATCAAATACGTCATACATGATTCGTTAAATATTCAAAGGTGCAAAGTTCATGTTATTTTAAGTAATTTACTCTTTAAACATAGGTTGTGCATTGAACACGAAGATTTGTTCAGGTGGCATTGTATTCTTCTAGACATGAAACCAAAATTTAGAGTTCTAATTAACCTCTTGATAGTTGGAATCCTTGGTTCATACAATTTCAGCAAGCTTGCAAAAAGCATTCATTTAATGTCTTACCGTTCTTATTTCTTTGTGTAAATTTAAGATATAGTTTACTATTGTTTCAATCCATAATGTGCCTTAACATAAAATATTGAATTATTAGCTGCATTTTAAGTTTCAACAAGTAAAGCTAAAACATTCATAGACTAAAAGTGACTCATAATTGTCGACAAACAAATGTATTTTTTTATTCAATTAATATATTTTATTTACTCACATCGAGAGTCAAATTCGTTCTACTATGACTATAGTTGATCCTAGTTGCAATGAATATTCAGTCGATATATTACAAACTTAACATTTAATATTTATAATTTTTAAAACATATATTTTTTATAAATTTTATTTATTTATTTAATCTTTTAACATTTCCCGAACACAAAAGAGCACATGAATAGTCCATCAAATGATGGTATTGTCATTAAGCATGCCAATCATGCAAGGCTAGGCCTGTCTATCTATCCTCCTCAACTTAGCACTACTTCTTTCATTGGAAAAAGATGTGCTGGAATCTTGTTTCTGTCGGGAAACAAACTTATTGTATTGTCTTCTTCAATTATTGAGAATATCAAAGTGATAACAAGACAACTTAAAAAAAGAACAAACCTTTCATATTTTACCTGGGGACAAAGAATGTTGTCCCAGTATTTTTCTCTTGGGTTCTAAACATACTCGTCTCTCCTATTAATTTTAGATATTCTGTGTTAATAGGTTAACGTCAGCACCTAGCGAGTGTCGTAATGAGTCTTTATCGGTCACCACCGAGTAAAGCAATATTCTACAGCGGAAAATATTTGTCTGCATAGTTACGCTCAACAAGGGTATGACACTACCAGTAACCCCCGGTTTCCCTTTTTGCTGACAAAAAAAAACCTTTCATATTTTGTTCATAATTGATTGATGGTACCTTAGTCCATCTTTTAAAGATTTCATAACTGCATTCATTTTTAATGTGCAGCTAAGCATGCTCATGGATTACAACACTTTTTAATGTCTTTTTAGTCTCTTTATTGGTTTTTCTAGTGGGATGTGTTATGCACGTTAAGGTTGAGGGTTCAGATAAACTGCATAAAGAGAGGTTGCTATAGCTGAAGCATGAACAAGTGCACATGGGTAAAGCAGCAAGTTATAGGTTGCAACTCCGAACTTGCCTAACTTCATGACCTATCCAATTAAGGGTTTCACACTTTCTGATTTGTTTATTTGATCTGCTTAGGCCAAATGTTAATGTTGCTTTTTGGATGGAGGCCACATTCATGCTTCTCTTCCAAAAGAGGATATTAAGATCAGAGGGCCAAAGAAGGATTTGAATTAATAAAGACTTCAAAGTCAACTCTACTTAGATTGGTTCAAGTGTTGGGAAAAATCACACATTTATTTTAATTAAAAATATAAAAAATCAAAAATAGAAGTTGTCAAACAGATTTCTATAATTAAAAACATGGAGATACCAAATTTTAAAAATATTAGAAAAAAGTTTACAAAAGTCTCCATTGAATGTCTCTACTGGTCTGAAGGTTTCATTAAAGGTCTTCAGGAGTCTGTATTAAGAGTCTCAAGAGGTCTTCTAAAAGATTTATTGGAGGTCTTCAGGAGTCTCTACTGGAGGTCTCCAGGGTCTCTATTGGGAGTCTCCAGATGTCTTCTGAAGGCTTTATTGTAGATTTTCAAAGGTCTCCACTAGAGGTCTCCACTGAGTTATAAATATAGCATTTTTTAAGTTTTGACTTTTGATAGTGGTACTCTTACAAATTAAAACTAAAAAATTTTATTCTTATAATTTTGAAACTATAAACACTATTATTATAAATTTAAATTTTCAAATGGTTAATTGGGATAATTAACTCCAAGTATTTGGGGGGATTGGATCTGGAGAGTGTTAGAGGATTGGATCTGGAGAGTGTTAGAGGATAATGGGCCTTACCCGTTAACAAATTATAAATTTGGACTGATCATTCAAAGAAAGAAGAAATTACACAAAATGGACAATTTACAATACTTATTCCAATGGATAATTCACGAATAAGTTTTGATTTTTTAATTAGAAGAAATTACTTAAAATAACTTCAACTTTCAAGTTTGATAAGAAAAAACCCCATTTTTAAATCTTAGCTTAGGTGAGCTTAAACTTTTAATTTTGAATCAAAAATAGCATTCCGTTTATGATCTATTAAAACGGACTGTTAAGTGTAGATGTGGCATGTTTACGTCAATTCACTAATAGGCTTTGATTTTCTAATAAGAAGAAATGAATACGTCATCACCCAGTTCATAGTCCACTTCATCCTTTTTTATGTTAGCGTGCCACATCTGTATATAAAGGCCTATTTTAATAGATCATAAACGGAATTGCTATTTTTCACACAAACTTAAAAGTTCATGCTCACGTATGCTAAGATTTAAAGAGGGGGTTATTTTTTATAAAAAAATGAAACTTTGAGATTATTTTAAGTAATTTCTTCTTCTAATTATGCCAATTAGTTAAGTTTGCACCTGTAACTTCCAATTACAGTTACAACGGACTTAAATTTGGTAATATGTATATCCCTTTTTTTTTCGGAGAAATTATGTTGTCTGGCTTTTTTTGATATTTTAATATCACATATGAAACAGAGGAGATTATAATTTCTCATATCTAACGGGTCAAATTTTAATTTCAGTAATGCCAAAAATACCAATAAACTCTTCTTTCTCGTTTTTCTTTCCATTTCCTTCTCATCCTAGGTCTGTTTGTTTCCTTCCCCCTCTCTCTCTGTATTTCTTGTCGTTCCCTCTCTCTTTTCTCTCTCCTGAACTCCTCTCCGCCTTTTCACTGTTTTTATGTCCTTCAGCTCTGTTGTCAATATCTCATCCTCCTCTTTAGTTTGTTTCGAATCTCTTCAAGTCCTACGACGACGATTGGGGGAGAGAGAGAGAGAGCGACGATTCACGACGAGAATGTGGCAATCTCCGACGACCCATAAGAACGACTACTTCGTGGTGGCTATTGGGGGGTTTCGAAACCTTGTTGCATCCCCATGTTAGAGATCTAACTTTTGAACTTTTGTCTACAGTCCCTAAAATTTTATAAAATTGCAACAACAATCCCTAATTATCAATTTTTATTAATTTTTTAAAGAAACAAGTTTTAAATATTGAAGTCAAATGGAACTAAATAAATCAACTAAATCAATTTTCAAACTATTTCATTTAGAAAATTATTTTGCTCGCGTTTTGCTCTAATTTTTAATATTTCTATTTACAATTATACAAAAATTCAACAGAAAAGGCTACATTTTACCGAATTAGTCCCCAAATTAAGATTTTTTATTAAACCATTTTAATAAAAGAAGTTTTAAATAATATGTAATGAAACTAAATTTAATCATTGATTGGTGTTGTACTTAGGTTGTACCTATTTTGTACTCATAATACTAAATATCAAGAAAATATTGAAAATGTTTTTAATTTTTGTTTGGTTGTATTCATCTTATACTTGCTTTGTAAGCATTTGTCCTCGTTTTGTATGCATTTGTTAGTATTGTACTTGTATTTTTTACTACTCGTTTAGTGCTCATTACACCTGATCAAACTTTTCTGACGCATAATCAAACTTTATGGCGTGTAGTCAATGCACGGTAAAAAAGTAGTTGCATTCTTGAAATACCCTTTTTCTGGTGTTTTCATTTGTGAAATGCTTTTATATGTTATTACTTTTTTGTCATATTTGTGTGCAATTCTCCCCTTTTTTCCTCTTAATTATCTTATTTGTTAATGGAGCTTCCGATAGTAAGTGTCTCTTTTGGCAGATTGTTGTGTCGATTTCAAATTTATCAAGTATTTTATTTTCAAATTTATCAATTATTTTAGTTTCAAATTTAAATTTTGATGATAATTAATTAGAAACAACTCAGTTATCTCCAACCGATATTACTGTAGAACCAACTCAATTAGCATCTTTAATGAGGTAACACTAAATCCTCTCATTAATTATTAACATGCTTGAAGATTTCTATGAAGAATGGTCTTATTTTTTAAATCTATTTTGTGTTGTTGAACTTTGCTTAATGAAATTTTTTCAATCAATAAATTCTTTTGTTGATTGTTTAAAATTATCTCCAACTAATAAATATGTGAAACATAAATAAAAACATCATAAAACAAATTTGGAACATGATTTTTGGATTGAATCTATGCATTAGAAGAAACTTTACCAAAATTTTATTAAAACTCAAAATCATGGCCCAATGATTCTTTGCGAAATATAATTCCAATCTGAAGTTCCTTATTTTACAACCACAATTGTTCATAGTTTGCAGATTATGGAAGTGATTCAAATTAATGAGTTTGGTCTTACGATGCATTGT
>CAODLS010408637.1:0-15713 GCA_948243855.1 Flueggea neowawraea
CGGTCGTCATATTATTATTATTATTATTATTATTATTATTATTATTATTATTATTATTATTATTATTATTATTATTATTATTATTATTATTATTATTATTATTATTATTATTATTATTATTATTATTATTATCTTCTTTGATCAGCATATACAAAAAATAATAATTTCTAATTATAACTAAATACTGATCAAGTTCATTTTTCGCACGCATGAGAACATATAATTTTGATAGAAAGTATATATATTCTCAATTTTTTGCAAACTATTGTTTGTCCTGTCCTCACAAGTCGTCAAGAATATGTATTTAGTCAATCTAGACACGTTTAGTCATATATGAAGGAAATAGACTGGAGTCTATGGAGAAAAATATGTATCACAACACAAGACTGCGAAAATTATTCCAAATACAATCAAGTAATTATAAGGGTATTAAAAATAACACCTGCCCGAGGTATTAATTTGTGGGAATTCAACTATGTGCACTACTTGTTTTCCCATTAGTTTGGCTAGGTTGGAGTTTTTGAATGTTTATTCAACCATGTGCACTGTATATTAAAAAGTAAAAATGTTCGAGTTGTATTTGTCAAATGGTTTCTGCATGAATCGTGTTGCCCATTTATTAGTTGGAGTAAATGGTTCATTTTCAGACCTATATGTGTTGGGGTTTTATCTCTTATGATTGTATCTTTGTCATTTTAACGGGTGATTTTCTTCTTCTTCTTCTTTTTTTCTTGTTATAAGGGATTGAACGTCCATCCGAAGACCTCAAAATTAGTAACACATACACCCAACTAATTGAGGCTTGTCCCTTTGATGGATGATTTAGTTGTATGAAATCATTATTTTGAGATAAAAAAAAAAAAAGAGATTAAGCTATTGACGTTGAATTTAGTATTTTGACAAATTTAGAGTTTCAAGTATCAGTCTCATTCCTCATTAATATACTATAGTGAAGTGTTTATAGTATACTGATATAACCTTTCCTAATAGAATTCTGTTTAAATTTCAAACGTCTAATGCTATTTCAGTGATTCATTGAATATATATGCTCTATAGATTTTTCTCATAGTATTCAATCATCCTCCTAGGTTTGATGAGCTTAGATTCATACCACCAGTGGCAGAGCCACCAAGGGACCATGGGAGGCCCCCTTACGGCGGGGCTCCACCACTGGGCAGTACTTGCTGCTGCTGCCGTGAAGATCTCCCGCCATTGATGATGAAGCCATAACCTCCTTTTTATTTTTAAACTACAGGGCAAAATGACATCGTTTCACCCTATGGTTTCAAAATAAAGGAGGTTGTGGGGTGAAATGGCGTCGTTTTCGGCCCACTGAAATAAGAAAAAAATTGACCAAGGTGAAACGGTGCGTTTTGTCCTGGAGATAACAAAAACCTCGACTTCGTTCCACCATTTCCATGCTGCAAGCCGCACTCCTCGGTCTCCTCTTTCTCAGTTTCTCTTCCACCAAGCCGACGTACTCCACGCTGCCGCGCTCCACCTAGCCATTGCCCCATCTCTCTTTCTCCTTCACCGACAACGACAATCCTTCATCCCTCTCCCTCGGTGTTAACTTACGGTAAGCCACTAAGCCTAGCCTTTTTCTTTAAAAAAAATTGTGAAAGACCATTGAGCTTGATATGATTCATATGAATTTCAGAATTTGTCAACAAATTTCAAAATGTGTAGTCACTTGAAAATCTACAGCGAGATCACATGTTTTGTTTAATGAAATTGAATTAACTAGGTTTAAGGTACTTATAAAAAAATGTAGGTTTAAGGTAGTTAATGTTGAATTTGTGATTGAATGGATTTAAGAATGTTGAATTTGTGATTGAATGGATTTAAATTTTGTTTTAATAGATTTTTAATTAGTTAGATGAATGGATGAATGACCTCCTAGTAGTATATATCGAGAAAAAAAAATTATACTTATTGATAATAAGGCTATTTTGCAACACTTTCAAGTCATGACGATACGTCGAAAACAACTGTCTATCTCTTAGTTCGAGTGTGCAAAAATAGTTATATAATTTTTACATGTATTAGAATATTTAATTTAATTTCTATTTTATTTTTTTTTGTCATACGCATCGTGGAGCGAGAAATCTAACTAAGTAGATCCGACCCCTACTTGATCAGATTCTTGGCTCCGCTGGATACCACACTAATTTTAACAAATTAGAAAACATACCGGAAAAAAAATACAGATAAATTGCACAAGATAATTATAAAAGAAAGGAAACAGCCTAACCTTTTTTTAACGCACGAAAATAAAATAGTAAATCTTTTGAGCTTTGAGGGAAAGAGTGCAACTTTTCTTCTCGACGATGTAAAAAGTTATAAGTTGAGAAAACCTGATGATAGAGTCTGAAGGCTGAATCGATCATGTTGTCTCAATAAGTCAAAACCAGCAGCTTCAAGAACTAAGAAATGCAATATAATGATTATCATTTTTTAGGGAAATAAGACGAGTCTTCAAATTCTGTAGCCGACCCTTTTGCAAAAACGAGATGCATGTCATGTATTGATCATTACACTACGCATATATATTAAGTTTTTAATTTCTCCAATAAGCTTTTCGCCAATTCTTTACCATTTTTATTTTTTTTATTAAAACTAACGGTAGCTCATAAATTTTATGAAAAATCTTCATTTATGACAGAAGAATAGCATAATTACAAGCTTTAAAAGTAATAAAACAGCAAAGAGAATAACATAGATCCAAGAAAGCAAGAAGGATACACATACCCAAAAAAAAGCTTCAGCACCTTCCATGTCTAGGATAACACACACCATTTTTATCATTAGCAACACTGTCCCTAATGCCCATAGGCAGGATATCAAACACATTGACATCCCAGTCCAAACTCGCCCATTCACAAAGGTTGGGCCGCCATGGGCCAGCTCCAGCCACAACCCACAACTCTTCAACTCAAGCTCTCTTCTTAGTTTGGGTCAGCTCCAGCCCACAGCCATAGCCACGTCGTCGTTTTAGTTTGTGCCTCACTTCATAATACAAATCCTACTAGTTTCTTTCATCCTCCTCTTTATTTGCCGCAACGTTTTTGTTTGAGCCTCGCTTCTTAATGAACACCAAAACCCACTAGTTTCTTTAATCCTCGCTTCGTCTCCGCTTGTCGCAATCACTTGCAAATCCCTCACCCAACTCTATAACCAAACACCTTCACCTTTTCAAATTGCATGTCGTTTCAACAAACACAACGTGGTCGTTTTTGTTTGAGCCCCGCTTCTTAATTAACACCAAAACCCACTAGTTTCTTTCATCCTCGTCTCATCGCCGCTTGCCGCAATCACTTGCAGATCCCTCACCCAACTCCATAACCAAACAACTTCACCTCTCCAAATGGTTTTGAAAACAAGGCATTCTTCTTCATCTTCTCTCACTGGACGAGCTTGAGAGAGGGAATGTCGACGTGGAGAGATTGAGAGGCACGAACTGTCGAGAGATTGAGAGAGGCAGAAAGGGAATGGCCCTGCGGGCTGAAAAAATCACCCCAGTGGCGGCTGAGCTTAAATGCCTAGCCCTACTGATGATTGCAATGAGATTATCGCATTCCGCACAAACTTTCTTAAACCCCTTATTCCATGTTAGCCATTATCCTTTCTTATTCCATGTTAGCTATTATCCTTTGTATAGACTCCAAAGCTCCGCATTTAACGGGCTACACATACCAAGATTCATAGCAAAACCTTGAACCCAATTTCCACTTTCATCTCGTTATACTCCAATAGTGGCAGCTTGGCCGAAAGCTGGCAGGTAAGATCCATCCCTATTAAGCTCTACTTGTCCCTGTTCTGGAGGCTTCCAACCAACCATTTACGATTTTTATTATTCAAAGTCTTTTTTCCCATTAAAAAAGAAAGAAAGAAAGAAAAACCAAGATATTTCTTTGTAATTTTCGTAATTTATATTATAATGAGGTATAGAATTCCTCAGAATATTGGTCCTCCAACTACGACATAACTGTAAATTATTATAGTAAGGTACAGTAGTCTTTTATTTTTGCGCTTGATAACTTAGTTTAATTGAACATAATTACTAATTTAGATCGTTGTAATAGTAAAAAGGTAAAAAAAATTATGGAAAAAGGTAAAAAAATATTATATTTTTTAAATTGTATATTTTCGTTAATGGTAAATTGAATACTAGTTAATATAATGGACAAAAACTTAAGGTTAGAAGAAAGAAACACAATTTTTTCAAGTATCTAGTCTTTCAAGTTCGAACTTAATTATGGAGTAAGCTATGTTTACTAATTTGTCTTAAGATTCATGTCAAAAAAATTAATTTTTTTGCCAAAAGAAAATTGTTTTAAGATTATGAGTAGGGCAAATTACAAAAATATAGAAAGAAAAAAAAACGAAATTATAGCTATAGGGCCACAAATTAAATTACAATCTATTTTTCAAATACATGTGTGTTACTTGTTTTTTAGAATTACAAAAATGGAACATTTACTTGTTTTATTTATTTCAAGTTTGTTTTTTTTTTAGTTTATTTCTTTTTCTTTAAAAAAAATGGACTCTCACTTGTCTAATTTCAAGTTTTTTTTTTAAATATGGCATAATTGTTTTAGTTGAAAACAAAATTAAAACATAAACTAAACCAAAAAAAAAGATTGTTTTTGTTTTGTTTTGAGTTTTTTTTTAAAGGCAGGGGGTGTTTTGTTTTGAGTTTATTTGATTTTTTAAAAAAAATAAACTCTCATTAGTTTGATTTTATTTTTTTATATATAACATGATTTTTAGTTGAAAAAAAGAAAAAAAAAAAGCTAAACCAACAAAAAAAATACATAATCAATATGTTTAATAAAAAAATAACTATGAAAAACCGAATAAAAATAGAATAAAAACTCTAAAAATTTAAGTCTTTGGTGTCTGAAATAAAGAATTTAGATTAATTTTTTACATATAACTTGCATTATTTTAAATTAAAAAAATAAAACCAATAGAAAAACTAAAATAAAATTAAAAAAATATAAACAGAATATAAATAAAATAAAAAAACAATATAGATGTGAGGCCTGTGTGTCTGGATAAAAGCAACAAAGTGTGTGTGCCTATTATCCCAGTTGGAAATTCGAACTTCGAAATTACATGGCTGCAATATCTGATTTTTTGGATTCCACCTGCCGTAAATTCTATAGCATGGACTAGGTCCATAAAATCCAACAAGCCCATAATAGAAGAGGCGAATATACAATACTAATTAGGCCCATTGAGCCCATGATTAGAAATGCAAATGAATGAAACCACTTTTTCCTGGCCTTGCAGACATCCAAAATCCAACCAATATCCTCAACACTATAAATATCCTTCATGTTCATTCATTCCAAGAGTTGTATGTACAACACTAACTTAAATATTTGGATTAATGTAAATATCGGAGTGTTGGTTGAATTCGTAAACTTGGTTTCTTCAGCACGCAAAACACCAAAAAACTTTGTTTCTGCTAGAAAATTGGATTCCTCCTGAGAACCATAGAAAAACAAACTAAACTCATAGTGAGAAACCACGACTCGCAACAAATCCTCGTCGACATGCAACCTTCAAATTTCAATGGTCTCCTACTCCAACAAAGCTAACTTCCATAGAACATATTATTAAAAAACATATAAATATAATTTATATTGTATTTTGCATCCTAGTTATGCAACCCTACCTTAATTTGTCTTACTTTTATGTCATGTATGGATTTTTGTTGCCTACACTTGATGTGTATGGCCTTATCCATACACCAAGAAGATGAGATTTTTCTTGGGAAATGTTCTTAGCTCCAGTTATTTAAATTTCATCTTTTGATTAGTTTTGTACATAAGTGGAGTCATATAACAAGTGTAGGTAAGAAAAATCAGATATGTATATATTGTGTGATAATATATGTATGAATGCAGTGGCAGATGGACGTGGAGTAGAACGACCCCATCGGAAGTTCGCAGGATCCCTATCACCCCCACCGCCAATTCCACCTCCGCCCTTAGAGTTGGGATTCGTCCCACATCATGATTTGTCTACCAGTAGTACCGATCTCACCTCTTTTAATTTCTAGCTCTATCACTGTATGAATGATATATTTATGTTATTCTTGATATTTATTGGTATATTATATATAATATGGTATTTATAAGATATAATAAATTATATGTAATTAAAAATTACTTTTTTTTTAAATCGTAATTAAAATTTACTTAGAGAGTCGTTTTTGTGAATGCGAAATGCAACATGGGCCAAATATTTCGTCGGTGTGAATTACCAATTTACAATATGGGTCAAAAATTCAGGCAGTTTCACCCAAATAAATAAATAAATAAAAATAAAAGATCAAGGAAGGTCTAGAACTAAAACAGGTATTTGTAGATAAAAAGAAAAGGTATTCATCAGTCTGAACACAAAAGATGGGGCCCCTCTTTATCAGGTGTCTCATTGTCATCTTTGCATGGACGCCACGTGGACAGCCTTTGTTGGCGTCCCCACGTGGATTGTGACAGAATACCGCGTTGGTCGCTAAAGAATTTGCGACAGCCCACAGAGCTAACCTAATCTAGTTCATTACAAAGTTAATTAAAAGAACGCAAACAAATAGATTGGTTCCAAAAAGATTCAAATCTCTTCATAAGATATCCAAAAAGTTCAATGCATCGCCAAAAAAACATTCAACAATAAAAGGTTTTGCTTGACGAAAGACTTACAAACTTGTACAAGTTTAACTCGTGGGCAATGGTAAAGTTAGAGGTGTTCACGGCTCGGTTTGGAGATTGAGAGATTTTTAAAATTGAACCGAAATTCAGAGATTTTAGTTTTCTTAGAATCGGATCCGAAAATTTGAAATTTCGGTTTGTTTTGGATTGAAAATTCAGAGATTTCAGTTCAGAAAAAATAGTTCGGGTCAATTATCTCTCATATGTTTCGATAATAATACTTGGGATTCGTACCAAACTCGTATAAACTTATAGCAACAATGACACTAGAGTCGTTTAAATGAAAAAAATCAAAAATTCAATAAATTAGAGTTAGTACAAAGAAAATGTCATAGACTTTTGATAAAGTTCGGTAATTTTTAAATAAAAAATAAGCATCATATATATTATATCCTCCGCCCAATGAGAATGTCTCAAAGAGAAGAGACTTTTAAAAAAATTGAACCTCAGGCACCGGTTCAAACGTCAAAAACACAAGGATCAAATGGTTGACAAAACCCAAAATCCAGATTCCAGTTTGGAAATTTAATATAGATTTGTAACCGACACTAGAGATTAGAAAATGAAACTTTGACTTACATCTATTTAATTTGTGGTTATCAATGCTGCTACGTCAAATGAAAATATATGGAAACGCAGGTGATTACAAAATTTACAGCGTCAGCTTTTTGTTTTTTGTTTTCGATAAATTTCATTCTTTCATTGTTATATTCTTATACTCTTTACACTTTTGTTTATTCAATTTATCCTGTAATTTAGATTCGATTCCCGGTAAAAATAAGAAAAATTTATTTAATTATTTAAAATCTATTCCAAACTAAAAAGTTATGGTCATCGAAATAGAGGGGAAAATGAAAAAAAAAAGCGCAGAGAAAGTAAATTTAAAAAGTTATTTCCCAGTAACTTTTATTCCAAATTTTAAAAATAAAGTCGATAATCATTATTTTTGTTTTGATAACTGTGATCTTTAAAATCTAGTTTCTGAAAAGGTCTAAATAATAATCTATTCAAATATTAATTTAATTATTGGTATATTCCAAAAAAATTTAATCAAAAAATATTAAATCTTATATATTCGAAATGATCCTCTATTGGCATGAATTAACGTTATTTAAGTGAAGGATAAATTAATCACCTGAGCTTACTAAATCAAATGCATTGCGATTGGGATATAATTTTTAATCTAAAAATAATACCTCTTCCATCCCACAAAGATAATTCACTATTTTTTTTTGAGATATTCTAAAACAATTGTTACATTTTTAAATAATTTTTATCTTTTGTGTTGTTTTCTATTTTTTGTCACTTATTATTGTCTTGAAGTCAAACAAATAAGGATAAAATCTTTTAATATTTTTTAATCATAATAATTATACTAATGAGAGTATAAAAATAAAAATATCACTTTATTTATTATTTTCTTAATTTTTGTGTAAATAAAAGGTGACAATCTCGGAGGGAGTATATAATAGTAAAAACTGATCGTTCACATGACACAAAATAGAAACATTCAAAACTGCTCGTTCTCTAAAAGATTAGTTAACATATTAATTAAAGTGAGAAGAAAAGTAATTAATTACTTAATTAAGCAATGACTCTTTTTAGTATTACAAAACAACACAGCACACAGAATTTATCTTAAAAAATAAAAATATATTAATTAAAAAATAAAGAAAAGAAAGCTTGGACAAGTTTTGTATGACTGGTCGCTCGCAAAGAATAAAGGCTCGCACCACATCAGGAGGCTTGTCGTAAACCTGACGACACGTCAACGCAATCCCAATATGTGAACAAATGTGTATGCACTCATTATTTCATTTTTTTTAAAAAAAAAGGTAATTCTGTGTCTTTTTTTATTTCTGAGACAAAAGAGTTTCCGCGTAGACAGGTAAAGACTAGAAAGGACTGTATCAAAGAAAGAAAGAATTGAGAGACAGAATTAAATCACCACTTTAATTCTTTATCAATTTATTTTCTTCTTCCAAATCTGAATGAATTTTATTTAATAAAACTAAAAACCCTTCTCAAATTTTTTAAAAATAATGTCTTGACGATCGATTCACACTTTCTTTTCATTTCACACACAGAAAAGCTCATAAAAACCCTTCTTTATCATCTTCGAACCACTTCTTTTTGGTCTTCAATTACTTATATTATAGCTTCTGGTAATGGAGGGATCACATCATCATCAACAACAGCATCATCATCATCATCACCATATTCAGCAACATCAACCTCCTCACCATATCAGCGTTAACGTGGATACGAGCGACAGGTTTCCGCAATGGAGTGTTCAAGAAACAAAGGAGTTCTTGATGATCCGCGCCGAACTGGACCGAACTTTCATGGAGACGAAAAGGAACAAGCTTCTTTGGGAAGTTATAAGTAATAAAATGAAAGAGGAGGGTTTCAATCGTAGCGCCGAGCAGTGCAAGTGCAAGTGGAAGAACCTCGTTACCCGATACAAGGTTAGTCTTTTGTAAGTACTACGATCTATCTGATCTCTCCTTTTTTTTCTTTTCCTTTTTCTAATCAAATAGTTTTTATTCAATATATGATGGATGTTTTTTCTTTAGGATTAATCAGATGTTGAAGAAGTATCTAGATAGCGGACAATTAAATATTTGATATGGGTGTTTATTGTTATTTCATGTCAAATTAAGTCTGCTCTGTCTAATCTACCTTCCATTAATTAACCTCGAATAGATAAGCATGGATAAAATAGTTGATCCAGGTTTCAATCTTGTAGAGAATATTCATGCTATAAATACAAGTTAAGAGTGTTAATAAAAAGAATGTGATTGATTTATGTAACTGATTTTTGTGAATTTGTTATGTAAATGATCGAAACCCTTTTGCATAAAGTGATAGATTTGTTAATGCTCGTATTTATTTAGGGATGTGAAACGATGGAGCCGGAAGCAATGAGGCAACAATTCCCATTTTACAACGAGTTACAAGCTATTTTCACGGCAAGGATGCAAAGAATGTTATGGGCGGAAGCAGAAGGCGGAGGAGGAGGAGGAGGGAGCAGCAGTTCAAAGAAGAAGGCAGTGCAGCTATCTTCAGATGAAGAGGAAGAGAATGAAGAAAGTGAAGGAGAGCGAGGTAGTCGTAAGAAGAAGAGCAAAAAGATCAAAAGCAGCAACATGGCGAGTAGCAGTAATGATAGCGGGAATTTGAGGGAGATATTGGAGGAATTCATGAAGCAACAAATGCAAATGGAGATGCAATGGAGGGAATCGTTCAAGGCGAGAGAGAATGAGAGGAGGTTGAAGGAAATGGAGTGGAGGCAAACCATGGAAGCCCTAGAAAATGAGAGGATAATGATGGATAGGAGATGGAGAGAAAGGGAAGAACAAAGAAGGATGAGGGAGGAAGCTAGGGCTGAAAAAAGAGATGCATTAATCACAGCACTTCTAAACAAGTTAAGAAGAGAAGACATTTAATTTAGTCATCGTCATCAACAACAACCAACATGATCGGCTTTGCAATGTTTCTTTGTTGTACGGAGAAGAAGCAGAGAAAGCAAGAGCTTTTTTAGAGAGGTAATAAAGCTACCGACTTACCACATGAATTTTTTTATATATTTTAAGTACTCATTGATATTAAATTATCGTTAAAATGTAACTTTGGTGAAGTTTAATTGCGATAGGTAGCTTTTAAAAGTAAATATATAGCACATTAATTTAAATTTATACCTACAAATCATATTTTTTAAATTACGATATATCTAAATAGTAATATATTTTCTTATTATATCTATAAAACAACGCATCGATGACGATAATTTTCCTATAAAATCATGATAGAAAGAGATATTTAGGAGAAAGTTGGCAAGTTGTCAACGGCGTTTACATGATGCAGAGCTACCCATTTGAAATACTGAGATTGCTTCTCAATTTGTATAGTGTATTAGTTGATGTTGGCTTTGTCTTGTGGAAACACAATTGGCTTGCTGAGCAATATTGTTCTTACTTTTGGCTTAAGTTTCCAAGGCAAGTTATATGGAAGTCAAAAAAAGTACAAGTGACAATTCAATTTCGATTTAAGATCCTAAAACACGTACAATAAAATTTTGACCCTTTCCCAAGTTTCTGGATGGAGTAGAATAGAGTAACAAGTTTTGCTTGTTATATGTTTCCTCCGTCCCAAAATTTAGTCTACTTTTCATTTTTAAGTGTATTTTTATAATAAAATTCTTATAATGTTCTCTAATAAATACACACTTTTTGAAAATGGATCTATAATAAGAATACATTTAATGCAACTGAAAAAAAATAGAGTAATTTAGGAAAAAGAAGTAAAATCGATTAATTTTCTTAATATGTGTGTATTTATAAAGTGGACTAAAATTATAGGGCAGAGGGAGTAACACAAAAATAAATTTGTCTGGTTGTGCATATTTTGTATTCTTTATCTTAAAAAACGTTAGTTTATTTTAACATTCTATTATTTGGCTTTTTTTACCCATTGAGCACAGCAGTAAGAGCAAAAACATCTTGATATGATAGAGGTATAGATAAGTCTGGCTAAAATCTCAATTATTGCCTAGGATAGGTCATAGGTATATGATATATTTAATGCCTCAATTATATTCGACTAATTATATTGATAAACATTTTGTAGAAGAGCATTTTAATGAGGCAAATAATGTCCAAATCTATGTTCACATCTATATATTGATTGATTTTGTTTTAAATATATTGATTTTTTTCTTCTCATCAAAATTAATTGATATTTTGGTGGATTGTCCTGATTTTTTTTAAATGCATACCTTTAATTAATTAATGTCCAAATCTATGCTCACATCTATATGTATCAAACATCTAATTAATTGTAAGTCACACTAAGAGTTGGCCTTGTTGCATGTTGATTGATAATATCAAAATTTCAGCTAGTACATTAACCTATACAATCCCATAGCAGGAAACAAAACAAATTGAACCTCTCTTGCTGTCCCTTAAAAATTGATTGATCAGCAACCCATTAATAATAAATGAGTTCTCACAAGCAGTGTTATTCAAATCGTTATCACTATATCTCGTCATTTTACGGGAAAACTTAGAAATTGATGTCGGAATATTATATCTTTAAGATCTTTAGTTTTCTGGATCATTATATAACTTAAAGGTTGAATATTCGATAAACTGGCTCATTTTATTGTTTTATGTTCTTTTCTTTTTTCCCCTCCTTAATATAAAGTATTGGTAAGTAGTTAAGATGCTATTTTGAAGGGAAAATGACACTAGCAAATAACAAGATATTAAAATTTTAAAAATTGCAGGAAGAAGAAAAATTGTTAAGATCTTGTAATTTATATAATATTTTTTATTTACTAATACTGAATCTATATTGTCCAAAGCCCCCTTACCCTGGGTGAGTCTTGAACTTGAACTTGAAGTAGCAAGTGAGGATTCTTTACCACTAAGTCAATCTACATGATTTGTAATTTGTATAATGTTAGAAATGCTTTCTTCAAATAAAAAAAAATCTATATAAGTCACTTTGTTAATTATGCGTAAGGTCTAGCTTTATATTTCCATAATAAGTTACATTTGTATCGTTGTTGGTGGTTATTTGTGGTAGATAGGGTGGAAGTAGATAATAAATTAATAAATTTAATTGATTGTATAACAAAAACGTAATAAATTAACACACGTTTTAGAACTACAATATACATAAATAATATGCAATTTCAATATATTGTTAGTAAATTAACACTATTTCAATCCTACCCTAGGCATACGTAGCTCGTTGTGAAATGCTTTGTTTTGTTGCACCACGACAATAGCACATATGAACATCCAAAATTAATGATTGCACAATGTGATTTCGAAGAGTCTATCTTATTGAACCAGCTCAAATACGCGTAACACTCAGTTACAGAAATTTGAAAGATTTTGATTGCCAGTTCACAATCCTTTACAAGACAGCTATTATATATATATATATATATATATATATAGTAACAAACACAAACAAACGTGTTATCTCCTTTTACCTTCCGTCCACATGAAGCAAAAGTCTCGTATGCAATACAAAACCGTGTTTTCTGGGATCTCAATTATCTTTACCGACATAACAGTGTTTTTTGCCTTACAATATATGTTCTCTAATCTTGTGAACTTGAAATTTGGGTATGTGTTTTTCTAATTTTCAGCTTCTTGCGGCTTTCAGTTTTGTACAATCTAGAATTCTCCTCCATGTTCTTGGTTCCTTTTTACTTTGTTATAATCACACCAAAATTATGATTTTAATTATCTATTACAATATTCAATTAGTGCCCTCCCATGAATTAATTACTCCATTTATTTAGTAAACTAAATCACCGGCGTTTATTTTCTAATTAAATATCCTTTTCTCTCTTTTTTTTTTTTGCTTTTTGACTAATTTTCAAGAAAATATCAGTAATGGCAATCAATTGTTTGCCTTTAGCGGTAGTATGTTAGTTGATTATAGAATTTCTAGTTCTGCTTATCGCGGATTATGGGTGGAACCCGACTCCAATATTATAGCGTCCAAGGAATTAGGAATGAGTTTTCTAAACGAGTAGGAAAGTTCACTAGGATTACACTGATATAAAAGTTTCTGTGTAGGAAACTTAAGAGAGACTTTTTGACTGTTAAAACACAACACTCTCTCTCGCTCTCTCCCTTACTCTAGTCTAGTGTCATCGGCACTGCTTCCTTCGTCTTCCCAATTGAACACTATTCTTGCTAGACCAATCTTTTGGTAATACTTAGGGTTCAAATAATTAAACGTTCTCATACTAACAAGATGATGGTTCGTTCATAAGATCAACATTTAATCGATCTTGTTCTTATTTGTAATTATTTTCATTGCAGTCGAGGTATTTTTTTTATCCGATATGTTTGCTCGATTGCTTTCGATTGATGACTTGGCATGATTGAAGAATGTGCTGTCAAGTCCATGTATAACCACACATGGTATGCCACATCAACGAATACTTAATAAAGCTAATTGACGATTTAACTGAAATGAAGCTCATTAACGACATTAAAAAGTTCGTTTCTATCACTTTAACAATTTTGGCTTGTCGTTTGAAAAACTTATCACTAATATTCAAAATGGAAATAGTTTCTGAATAAAACCAGCTAAAATACTGATCTAACAAGCTAGTATAGTTTGACTCATTATTCCAGTGGCACCATGCATTCCCCAAATCAATTAGGCTAAACCAAAAATGAATGGCGGAACGATATATAATTTTAGAATGAAAAGATAACCTTTTTAGATGAATTATAGAGTGTATTCTTTTGTAATGAAAAGATAACTTCTTTAGATGAATTATAGAGTGTATTCTTTTTTGTTAAAATATATTGAATAAATATTTTATGAAAATGTTGTTATAAGATTACAATCTTTTTTTTTTGTTGATAAGTTTGTATATTATAATCTACATTTAACAAGGTTTGTCACTTTCTCTTTTCCACTATATAATTTATCAAATTTATCTCAAACAAACATGAAACCATAAATTTTATTTGTACGAACACTTTTTTTTATTTTTCTTATCAATTTAAAAACTCAAAAAAAGTGTATCTTAATCTTTTAAAAAGTTGAAAATTACATGAATTTCTCTTTGGCGATTTTTATTCTATAACAAATAAATTATCCATCTTTTTGAGATCTTTTCTGTTGAAACTTGTTCAAATTAGTCGCAAACACTAACACTGTAAGACACCAACCAACATGATGAGTGTGAATATATAATGTGTGTAGCAAATTGCACAAATTGAGTGACCCAAATCGATATTCTTTGTTTGTGTCAACACAAATAATTGCTGTTGTGTTTATATTTCGTGGGAGAATTTGATTTTTCATGGCCAATACATTTGAAATGAATTATTATATGTCAAATAAGCAAGCAGTGATTCTGATAGATTGTGTATGGGGCGGTGACCCTACAAATCAACACTACCGTTACGTTTAAGTGATGACAGCAAAATTATCGTTGGTGGTTGTTTTTATTTGGTGGGGGCAACAATATTAATTATTACGGCATTTACACCTTGATTCGCTGACTTTTTCACATCTTTTCCCATGTTTATAATTATGCTACGTCAAACCTTCCTACTTCACTTAATTATACGATTCCAAATAAATCCACAACAAATAATTAATCGTGGACATGTTTGGATTACACATTTGTGGATTTGTCTTCTTTTTACAAGAGTCGAACTGTAGAGAACACACATCTAACTGTTTAAACTTGATAATTTTAAAATTTTATATTGAAAATCTAAATTAGTTGTATTCATAATTAGTTATTACTATTAGAACATCTCTATGTATTTTTAACTAACACTTTTAATAAAACTAGATAACACCATTAATTATATAGATTATAAATAAATGTGTTATCTAATTCTACTCTCTACTCAACTTTTTATTTTGTTAAAATTCATAAAACATCTAAAGGTGATTGGTAGATGACAATAAATATATGGAAAGAAAAAAATTCATTACCAATAGAGAATCATTTTGCACTCAACAAATATAGCTAGTCAAAACCACTCTTTATATTATTTTTAGAGATAAAGAGAGCATTGGAAATTTTTTTTTGTGAATAATTATTTGTTATAAAGAAAATGACAAATTAAAGAGAGCATTGGAGATGCTCTTAGGTCATAAAAAGATCCATATGTAAAACATCAATGAGTTTTTTTCATGAGTCTTTTAATTTACTCCCACCAGAGCGCGTCATCTTGATGCAGAAGTTTACTACAGTATCAATAAGCTACAAGTCCACTAATAAACAAAAAAATTAGTTAGTTAAATTACAAATATAATTTTGAAATATTTTATGAATGCATATTAAATTCAATTAATCACAAGTTATTTATAAAACAATTTAAAATTTTTACTCAAGAATATACAAACATACTACTAAGTGTCATTGTACTTCTTATAAGATAGCTAAAAACAAAGTCATTTATTGTCATGACTCAATAAAGGATTGTTTTT
>CAODLS010408683.1:0-15004 GCA_948243855.1 Flueggea neowawraea
CTGATACTCCTAATTGAAAACTTTAAAATGAGAAAGGGAGAGTAAGCGCTTGCCTCCACTCTTCTCAGGATGGAACTGAACTGCATGCACATTTCCTCTTCTAATAGATGCTATAAAATTGTCACCATAACTGCAGGTAGAGGAAGCCCATTCTTTATTTTCATTTGACTACAAAAAATATAAAACAAGTTAGGCAAACTTATCAGTAAGTGAACCTAATTACATACATAGGAAATAACAAAGTACTCACTGGCATAGCACTTTAAGAGTGAACAAAATATACATGGCGGTTTCCAATATCATCCAAAATTCCAGAATCTTTTGAAATTTGCAAAGCATTCCAGCCAATATGTGGTACTCTAAAACCATTTGATGAGTCAAAATGTCCCACCACACCAGGGATCACGCCAAGACCATTCACTGAGACAGATGTACAACAGTGAATTCCAGTAGAGAGAAGAAAAACAGATAGGAAAACCACTTTTACCTCTACAAGTATAAATGGATAACTATAACCACAAATTTTCCAAATAACTCAAAGCTATTATGTACATTTAGCTAAATAAATTCTATTTTTCCTTCACACTCTACTCAATTTACTTTTTGCAGAAGTCCTCTCTAAATACATTGCGTTGGTGATATTCTAACATTGTGGATGCCCCATCTTCTGTGTTTTGTGTTTAACAAAAGAATTTTCTTTTCTTTCATATAGCTCAGTGAAGTAGTAAAGGATGTAAGAAAGCCATCGACATCGCAATCCAAATAATTGTACCAAACAAAATCAATTACATTGACATAATTTTAATATTTGAGCATGCAAGTACGCAACCATGAAAAATTGAAGGATCAAAAACTTACCTGGACCATTCTCATCACTAGACTCAAAGAGTAGCTGAAGTCCAAGACAAATGCCTAAAAACGGACGATTTTTCTCAATGTAGGCGCATAATGCTTCACCCATCCTACCAATAACAAATACCCAGAAATCAAGATACAACAACAAAAATCATTTCTTATTGATCAATTATCCATACCTTCACCACAATTAACTTTATTCGCCGAAAAAATTCAAGAACGACAGACCGAACCATCATTACAAAACTAAACTACACACATCTAAAAAGAAAGACGGAACTTCCAAATTCCTTTCTGAACAGAAATTCCCGGTGCAAACGCCCCAACTCCAGGGAAGATAAGACGTTCCGCATTTAAAATGTCTGCTGGAGTTTGCACCTACATTTTGTTTAATTCAACCTACTTCACCATCACATACACAGAAATGTACATAGATAACATTAGAAGAGGGAGAAAAATATTATATCTTTAATTTCAAATCCAAGATGCCGAATTGCGTTCCTGACGCTTCTGACATTGCCAGCTCCATAGTCAAGCAAGGTCACCACTGCAAAAACAAACCAAAAGCAATTGCGTACATAGAAATAAAGATAATAAATTTCACATTATACCAATGAAACGCTTGTAACGTAATTAACCAAAAATAAAATTACTTTCACGTTTGACACACACACACACACAGAGAGGAGGGAGGGAGGGAGGGAGGGAGGGAGGGAGAGAGACCAGAGCCGGTAGAGGAAGCGCGCAGAGAGAGGGGTCTAGGAGCTCTGAGCTTCGAAGAGAGACGAGTTTTGTGGAAGTTCTTCGGAAGAGAGAGAAGAGAATATGAAGAAGATAACAAAAAAGATTGAATCTTTGAAGAGGGACACGGTGGAGGAGGAGGAGAACAAGAAGCAAATGGCGCCGCCGCCTCCATTGTAGCTCGGAGAGTCCTGAACTCACAACACTGTCTACAATGACACCACTTCTCTTTTGACTTTTGGTGATCAAATGCTCTCTTTCCATTTTTGGAAAATTAACAATACATCCCTGAGGTTTTATTTATTCTCCAAATAGGTCCCTATTCGTTCAGAATTGGCGTATTTGATCCCTAACCTAGCCTCCGTTATTCGACTTAAAATGGACACATCAGCCAAGCTGAGGTCAAACAAACTTCAGACACATGTATACAAACAGCAAACTGAGGTCGCAGATTATCCAATTCTCGTGCAAAACGTGAACTTAAGTATCCCAACACCAAAGACAAAATTTCTTTGCTTCTGAATCATGGAAAATATATCTCTTACCTAGCTTAAACTGCAATTCTTCAAAAAAAAAAAGGCAGTTCTAACTATAAAAACTACATGAACATAGGTTGATACAGAACCATCTTTTCACTTCATCTCCAAACCCAAATTGAAACAAAAAAGAAAGTTCTTGACATGATGATGATTAGTCTATTATTTACAGTTGTGCTCACAGAAATGACAGTGATCGTGACCCTTTTGTTCGGGACTCTGGGTTATGATGGGAATAGACCTTTTCAAGCGTGGAAAGGGTCCTTTGGTGGCGGAAACTGTAGCTGCGACAATTCTTGTTGTGTTTACTGCTGCTTTCTATACTGTTATGGCCGTTTCTCGACGGACCATGGAGGCTGGCATGACAAGCCCAACCGATGAGGTTATTTTGGCTGAGCAACTCTTGGAGGCATCTCTTATGGGTAACAATTACATTCACCATTAGCTCATCTTGTTAACAGGATATACACTATATATTTTGACATTTGATTCACAAAAAATATATATTTTAACATTGAATATTTAAAAAAAAACAAATGTATACATATATATATCCGAACATTTTTACCTATAATTTTTTCAAGAATTTTAAAAAGACTAGGCAACCAATTTCTCTCATCAATTACTTATCAAAAATAAAATTTCTCTATTTTTTAAGCATAAAATTTCTCTAATTAGTTTAATACGCATATAGCAATGGACTTGCTGGTCATTGTTTCTAGGGATAATTCCAGTGTTAAGGAGTCACAAGTTCGAATTTTAGTACAAATAAATAAAATAACTAATAAAAAAAATTAACACATATACATAAAACGATCTTCACCTGCCCGTGGACGGCATGTCCTTTATGTAAACGACTTGTCGTTAAATATGCATGACAACTAAAAGAGACGACAGAAAGCTAAATAAGCGGTATGCAGTTTATTTTGAAGCATGTTGTCTACAACGATCACCTGTCGTTCTGCACAAATGTTGATGCCTGGTCATAGTTCAGCTGTCAATTTATTTGTTACAAAATGAATATAAACAATCCAGCAAATATATCACTTTAATTTCTTTCTCTTTTTTCCAATATTCGGAAACTAATCGATAAATTAGAGTCTTTTTTTATACATTGGGAACAATGGGAATCCAACCTTACATTATAGCGCTGAAAATGAATCTAATATCTCTATAGATTTCAAGTCTAATGGTGAAAACTAGAGCAAATTTTTCACATAAAAAATCTCTATTTTGATTGAGTTCTCTGAATTTTGCAGGGTTTTCTCTATTCCTTGCATTGATCATAGACAGGCTACACTACTATATTGAAGAACTTCATAATGTAAGGAAAGAGTTGGAAGACTTGAAGAGATTAAATCAAGGTTATGTTGACAAGAAAACCTTGAGAATGGAGAATATTGAAGATTCAAAATTAATCAATAAACAGGAATCTAACTACCAGAGAAAATCAAAGAATCAATAAGAATATATATATATATATATATTTAGATTCAAAATTAATTTAGATTTACAAAAATATATATATATATATTATTCGAGTTTGATTAATCTATTTAATATCACTTTCATTGAACGAAAATCTAAGAATAAAAGAAACTCTATAAAGCAAATTGAATTTTACATAGTAATCAAATCGGCTTCCCCAAGTAAAAAAGAAAAAAAAAATCGGCTTCTAATGCGAAACAATAAGAATGTAGAAGAATGAGTTAAGAACAACTTGATTTGCAGACCTCTTAACAAAGACCTAACCGCCTATTTACTCTTAAAAATAGTAAGACGAATCTTTGTCAATTAATATTGAAGATTAGTGGATCAATACAATAATAATGTAAAGATTGAAAATGTCAAACTTTTAGTTCTAATCACAAATCTAGGGTCCAAACTGGGTGGCTCAAAGTTCTGTAACCAAAACTAACTCTAAAAGGACTAGCCGTCGACATGGAGCAAGTTCCAGGACTGGGAATACAAATAGAAGAGATGGAGGTTAAAAGAACCAGTTGACTTTGCCCAAGTTGACACTTAAAAATGGAAAAAGAGTCATCATTGACTTTCATTTTCATTATTATATCTTTGAATCAATCTAATGAAAGTCTTCTCTGTTCACACATAAGGTCAACCAAATGCCATGATTCACCCAATGGTATAAAGCAAGTTCGAAATTTCAAAGTCGTGAATCATGACCGAAACTTTCGGTATGCGCAGAAATTTTGCTGTACGCCGGTCATCTATGATCACATGCAGTTTGCTGGACAAAACGTTTGAGTGTTTTTTTTAAATAATTTTAGTTTCTCCAGATCGAATCTATGATTTTTTAGTGCTGGATTTCGTTTCAGGTTAATAAGCTACAAGCACAATGGTAACTGTAATTGAGTGTGCATTGTCAATTTAATCTTAAGATGAATTTGCCTTTTAAAAAAAATAAAAATACATGAACTACTGAGAGTTATAATAAAATATTATAAACTCTTATAGTCAAAGACTTTTAATCAGAAGTTTCGAATTCAAATACTCTAAAATTCTATGTAGTTCCAATCCAAGTTATTCATATATTATATATGAATATCGGATAATTTAAAGAATCGATCAATAAACAGAATAAAAGAATGGAAATTGGATTTGAAAGGGGTAAAGGAATTGTCATTATTTTTAATTGAATATCAGATAAGTTAATTGAAAAAATGAAGATGCATGCCAGGACCAAGAGGTAAAAGAATTGCGCAATAAACAGAACGGAAGAATGGAAATTGGATTCAAATGGGGTAAAAGAATTGTCATTATCTTTCTCAAAAGTGAGACATTTTGATACAAAATTGTTTCCCGGACTAGTATTAACACTACTGTTAATGCCAACATAGAAACTCAACATCAAATCCTCCTCAAAATTTGAGCTTTCAATCTCTTGTTGATAATTAGGGATTGAATCCACCCCAAAAAATTCAGTCACAACCAATTCTTCATTCACCGAATTGACATTTTGTTCCAAACCGTTCTTGGTTTCTTCAACATCAATGCTTCTAACTGTAATCCAATCCTCCTCATAACTCCAGTTAGGCACATCTGAAACTGATCCGACCAAGTTCTTGATCCTGTCGGTCGGAGAATTCAAGAAACCACGGTGTTCATATGTCAAATTCTGAGGAGTTTCAACTCCATCCATGGAATCCCAAAACCCTTGATCAAGCACACAACTTGGACTACAATTCATGCTAAATTCACGAACTTCCACTGAAGATTGATCAAACCCATCAATAAATTCATGACCAAGTAACTCTTTAACCGTCGACCGCTCTTTCGGGTCTCTCATCAAACACTTCTTCAAGAAATCCTTGGCAGTCTCCGATAACCAACCTGGAATCTCCGGCACTTCATCGGAAAATCCGATTCTGAACAAAGCAGAAACAGGGTTTTCAAGCTCTGCCTTCCATGGCTGATTCCCACTCGCCATTTCAATGACCGTACACCCCACAGCCCACACATCGGCGGCAAATTCTTGTTCCTCTCCGCGGGCAACCTCCGGTGCCATGAACACCGGTGTACCGGAAAATGCTGAATTTCCATTTTTACCCTCTTTAATATTCTTTGCGCAACCAAAATCCGCAATCCTTACTTCTCCATCGTGATTTACAAGAACATTCTGGCTCTTTATGTCGCAGTGAACGAACCCATTATCGTGCAAGTAATCCAATCCTCTTAATATACTTCTCGTGTAAACCCCGATCATGGATTCATCTAATTTTCCTCCATGGCTTCGAATCACATCGTGGATGGTGCCGCCAGTGGCATACTCCAAGAAAACGTTGTACATAGGCTTGGTTTCAGTTTCGGTTGTAACATCGAAGCCTAAGTACTTGACAATGTAAGGAGAGCTTAGTTTTGACAGAAAGTATTGTTCTTTCTGCAAGAACGTGGAGTGGGTTAGCTCGGCGGACTTGACCGCGAAGATTTGTCCGGTGGAGACAGAGGTGGCAACCGACACGGTGGCGGTGGAGCCACGGCCGATGACAGGCCCTCTTGTCCATTCCATGAGAGAGCAAAGAGGAGGTTGGAAGGTTTGGTGATTTTGGGCTTAGGATTTATTGAGTTTGTTCTTACAAATGAGTTATTATGTGTGAACGACGATTTATATAGCATTTGGCTTGGACTTGGCTTGTACTTTGGTTTCGATGTTTTCTACACATTTACGTACATTTTTCTTTAGGTGCGGTCAAATAACGTTTGTGCTAACCGTCGTTTACTTTTGTTGTGGTCCACTTATTCATTTTCTCGTCAATTGGTGCTAATGCCTAATGTTTAGCTACGCTAACTTATCCTTTGTGCTTCATGACTCATGAGGGACTACTTTTTACGGTTCCGAGTTGAGAGACTTTTAGATTTCCGTGGATGAGATAAAAGGAGAGTGTATAACACTTGTCTACCAACTTATATGATTCCATTACCATAAAAGAATCCAAAACATTGTATGAAGACATGTAATAGAGTTTTATTTTCTACTTCTTTTCTTGTTTAAACTCGAATCTATAGTATAACCCTATTTTTTTGGCTTGGTTTCAAATCTTAATGAATGGAAGAGGGCCACGCGAAGACGTGTGGGCGCGTGTTAGTGCTTGCTTAATGCTTATGATTAACGAATATCCCCTTGTTTAAGCAAGTGGACTTTGCGGCGGCAGCATTTTCTTCCTCATTAGGCTTACCGCGTCCCATAATTTAATTTTCTTTCTTCCTCTTTTCTCAAGAGAAGAATAAGTTTCGGTGTGTAAATTTCAATCTTATTTTCATTATGTCAACTCTTTTTTTTGGCCAATGCTGGAGTGAAATTAATTGGTAAATTACACTCATTAAATTAAGTATCAAACGTAGTTTTGAGTTCAAGTTTGAATATGAAAAGATTTAAAAACTTGTTTGAATAGAGAACAAAAAATATATATAGCAAATAATAAGATTTTGAATGATAAAAAATTAAAAAAAAAAGTGACACGATATTTAAACAAAATATGTTGTATGCCACTGTCGATAAATAAGCAGTAAGGACTAAGTAAAGAAAGTTTTCCCATATCAAAAAATTTAATATGCTTAAATTTCTAAGCTATCTAAATGCCAACTGATTTACTAAAAGAAATTATTGTATCCTAAATGGAATTTACATTGAACTTATTAAATTGAACACTAAATGATAGGAAAAATGAGCCTAAATTGATCATACATATTAACTCAATCAACTTCATGACACTTGAAAAATTAAGCGACTGGCCAATAACAATATTTTATAACCAGCTATATATACTGAAGAAGGAACTTTGTTTATTTAAAGGGTTTTTAATTTCTTTTTCAAATAAAGTGATTGATTTGTTTTAAAACCTAGCTCCTAGGTAATAATGATAATTACAACCCATTTATATCATACATAACGTCCAAGGCGTGACAAGTAACAGTTGGGGAACTACAACATTAAACTTTGTCGTCATAAAGTAACAAACATGTAAAAACGACAGCACATGCATGATCCTCAAATGGTGAACACAAAAACAAAAACATTATTTTTGGATGAAATCAAGTCATTTACTTTGAGTTTCCAAACTTCTTTTTAAATGAATAATTTACATAGAAAGAGGAAATTAAGGGCTGCCCTTAGAATTGTTTGATAAATGCCTTTGAATTGATTGCTCTGGGGAACATTTGGTATTGCTGATATTGCTGCTGTTGGTGCATTTATTGAACATACAAAGGCAAAAAACATTACTATTTCTGGTGAAATTTGGCTTTGGTTAATCGATTTAACACCGGCAGCAACAGTTTCAGCTGTGCCAAGGAAGCCCTCAGTTTATCCTAATAGATATTGTCTAGGAGCAATACTTTTGGTCGGGACGTAAATTATCGTTGAATATAACATACAGGAAAAAAGGGGGGGTTGTCTACAAGTCCAATAAAGTGGTTAAAATATGATGATAAAAAGGTTTTGCGATGTTTACCAGTTTCTTTAGAAAAAATATGATGTATTCATTTGAGATAAATACGGATTACGAAACTTTATTTGGTTTTAAGAGTTTAGGAGTATTTTAGTGAATTGATCATAGTTTCATATTTATGTCCATTTGAGACAAGATTATTTGATAAAAAATTGCCTTGTTTTTACGAGTCAAAACAGTTGAATACCAATTTATTATAAATGCAGTTAGAAAGGCATTTCAATGAACAGTCTCAAATATTTAATTATAATTGAGCATATTCTCCAATAATAAATGTTTATATTAACATATATTCATAAATAATTTTTCAGTTTAACTTGATTTTTTGGATTAAAAAAAAAAAAGTTAAAGCAGACACCATCTTTTTAATGTGAAACGACAAACAAGATTGTGTTAACCTACAAAAGGGTGTCCTCTGACTTTGAAGCCTCAAGGCCCACAAGACTTCTCAAGACATTCATCTGGTTTCTTTGATTTGATGAGAGGAATCAAAGTAATGGGAATCTGTGATATAATGTATAATATTTTCAAATGTTTCTCAAGTTTAAATGAGACAGACGTTTTTGTTTTGTGTAGCTATAATAGCAAATACAAATACAACTTAGCAGTTGCAAATTGATGATTTATCAAAATATCCATCAAGGGACATTAAGGATAATTAGAAATTCAAGTGGTTCGTTTTTCTGGCTAGGAGACCTTCTCTATAGTTGTATGGACTATGAGTTTTTAAGTCTTCTGCGTAGTTAAGAAGCACATTTCAACTCATGCTCTCAAATATTCTAAAAATAAATTTAAACTTTGATTTCGTATATATATATATATATAAATTAATATTTGTTTATTAGCTGACTGATAAATTTAATTGGTATTTGAGTAGCCTACAAGTAATCTCAAAAGTAAAAACTAAACATTTTCGCAATTTTGTTGTTGTTCATGTTCTTTATGTGTTTTGTTCATTTCTTCGAGTTGATAGCGCTAGTGGGGTCATTGCTAGCTATCTTTTGAACATTCTTCGACGGGTCGGTCCAACACCCTTTCAATGTGGATGCAAACGAAGCTGAAGTGTTTTAAATCACAACCCTTTTCCAACTATACAATGCAAGGCATCTTTAGTTCACTGTGAAGTTCCATTATTTGGTACTGAATAAAACGAAAGCACACGGCAACAACCAAGCAAATCCAACTTTTTTAACTCATCTGATATTAAAGTATTAACGATTATTTCTTAACAAATTCTTATTCTGAAATTTAAATTTTTGTATTTCAGTTTTCTCAAAAACATGTTAACCTTTAAGATAACGCAAATCCAACTTCAAGTAGTATAGCCCTCAAAAGCTTAAAGCTATTATGGTGCGAAACCTTTTCAGTCATCAAGGATTAAGTGGTTTGAATATGAAAAGCATGAGACTCAGCTGTAAAAATTGGACCATTTTGTCATCTTATTAGAAAGCTTTTTCAGCCATTAGACCTCATCTGGTTGAAAGCAAACGCAAAACCTCGAACTCCCTAAAAGTTGATCATAATTTGTTGACCGTTTATAACAGAGTAGTGCAATGCTGAAGCAGACATGAGAAACAAATGTGATCATAGATGCTGGCAGTGCTTTCACACCCAGCCAAATTGCTTGCCTAATCCAGTAAAACTTTGCTGCTGTTGTTGCCACTTGGTCACTAATTATCTCCCCCGTCATCGCCATGGCCGACGATTTTTCAGCCAGCCATTGTGCTTGGCATCACCATGCAATTCCAAAGGTGGTCAAAACATACGGCTAGGACACCCATTCATCGATACCAAAATCATCTTCAATACTAAAAACTCGTACTTAAAGAATATCGTACATAAAAAGTCAAGCATCTAAACCTGCTCTCTTTATTGAGAGTTTAGACAAAACAAGGTAACAGGCTTTTCATCATCTTGAAGAGAGCATCATCCTCATCTGTACCAGCAGTCTCCGGGTTTCCTTCCCTGTTTCAGACTCTGCTGATTTAACTAACATCAAGATTTGCAAGCTCAATGATCAACTTGTCCGGGTTTACTCAGAAATAACCCCGAGTCATATATAATTTAGCAATAGTGGCATGCCGTAGTATCCAACATATATATGTATTATTTAAGGATCACTTCAAGTTCTGACATGCTTTACTAGTCTGATAGAAGCGCAAGCAACATAACTGTATGTATATTTACATGCAAGCGACAAAGAGTGTTTCCGCTGCAAAGAAAACACAAACTCGAGTTGATTAATAACATTCCGACAAGGAGGTGGATGAATAACTCCTTTACGCGGCTTCTGCAAATCCAACTCTCATATTGCCATAGTCAAAAACAGTATGGAAGCGACCCATGAAAACATCACCCAGGATCCTGAACAGCAGTAAAGTTCATGTCAAATATTTCTTACTAATCTAGCCAAAAAAAGAAAAGGGGGGGGGGTCGTTTCCAGAACAAGGGGATATCGCAATAGATTGCTAAGATCCAGGATTGAAGAATTACCAGAGAGGACCACGAGGAGGTGGCACATCCAAAGCTGTAAATCCACTAATGCATTGAGCTGCATCTCCCTCCCCGACTTTGAGGACATACTGATCATCATTAAAAGAAAGCATAAACAACAGAATTCAGAGGAATGCTTAACAGCACCAGTCAACCTACTTAGCATGCATAAAGTGCGATAAGTATCCTCTATCGTTTTCACTATATTACAAAAATATGATGTTTCTTCCCTCAAAACAATAATGTAGAGAAAGAGCATAATATTTGAACAAAGATCAAACATCACACAATACCTGCTCAGAAGAGAGGTCAAAAACCTTTCCACCAATTGTGAATGAAACATTAGGCAAGGAAGACAAACTGTCACAGTCAACGGCTGATTCTCCCATAGGACTGGGCAATCTTTCACATAACTGAGATTATCAATTAAAAACATAAGTATGCATGAAGAGAAACTTAAACATGCTGCTGTGCACAAATATCTGAAAAATTTACCTCATTGACAAAGTTTATCACAAGCTCCTGCGTCTGGTTCTGTTTAAGCTGGTTCTGCATCCATACAACAGCCATCTCACATGTAGAGCACATTGCATCACTTAACCCGCTAGATGTTTTATGGTTGTCCTCATTCACAACACTCTCGATACCCATGCTGACAACATCAACAACAGTTTTCAATTGAGAAGTATGGTCTGAAGAGATATTTATTCCATAAGGCACAACAAAAAGACAACATTGAATCTAACCTTACACCTCGAGTTCCATCAAATGTGCACAAACCAATTTGAGAGCAAATTTTTGCTGGTTGGTCCTGCAATATTTTGTAACAATATTATCTCGTGTCAAACTATCAAAATAAGCAATTAGCAATATGGAAAATGTCTTCCACATGAGTGGAAAATTAGCACTTACCTTGTCCAGAAGCATCTTAATGATGGTTTCTCCATATTCTGCAACTACAGCCTTGCATTCTTGACTGACAACTCCAGTAGCTCCAATAGCACGATTTACTTCAGTAATAATAGTCTGTGTACCAAATACAGGATAACATCAGTCAAACACAAAGTGACAGACACAATTTGGGTACATCAAACACCACCACCCCTACTGTTAACATGACACCCAAATCAAAAATCCAGAAGAAAATAAATTAGTTGGCAGAGAAAATTTACCCTTGTCAAAAACACCACTACTGGACAATGTCATTAAGAGAAACCACACACACACACACAAAAAGATTGAGTTCAAACTAGATTTTCTACACATAGGTAATGATATCCATAGAGTTCATAATGGTGCAGAACAAAATAAATGAGGAAGACAGCACACCGTTGGACCAGCCAACAAAGAGGTTCCAGAATCAGCAATTGCTGCACAGCCACCAGCACAGAATCCTGAAACATATTTGGTAGACTTAGACAGCAACAAAGTAAAGCTATAAGAATTCATTCTACATCTTCTCCAATACAGAATCACAAGTATAATTAATACTCAGCTTACCAGTTGTTTTACCATCAATCAAGACATCAGCCATGTCAAACTGCACATCAAGACAGTAGTCACAGTCAAATGAATGAGACAACCATAAGACAAACACCAGTCAGCTGAAGCAATTATTGTAATACCAACCTGCCAATACCCTTTCTGAGTAACAGGGACGAATGTATGCTCACCCTTGAAATGGTTAGAATCCATTCCACCAAAAACAATTTCACCCCCTTCCTCTTCTTCAGCATTGCGGTTAAACCAAAATGAGAAAACTGGTTCCTTAACAAGACCCCGATTGACCATATTGTACCTGAAAAAAAATTGGTGTTAACTTTGTCACAAATTTTACACTCTCCTGTTCTACAAACTCACCTCTGGTCCATAAAAAGGAAATACAAAAAGGCTTCAAGAACACACAGTTACCACAGAGGCACTGCATTTCCTACTGAAATCTCTTGAAACCCAAGTCCAAGTATGCCATCGAATTTAGCCACCAAAAATGTAATGCTGGGTTCCTTGGTTGCCTCAATAAATTCCTGATATCAATCAAACTTATCAGCACATGCAAAGAATGGTGACACTACCTAATATACTGCAAGGCTTTTAGTTAAATTAATGAATCAAATCCTAACATTTACCTGATTCTTGACAACAAGATCACCAACTTTTACATGGTCTTGACTGAAGAAACCAGAAATAGCTCCAGTTCCATAATGGATATCTGCTGCCTTTCCTGTACAGTATGGAAAGAAGTTTTACACTTGTTCCCATAAACGGAAAATAAACGCACCAATTGTGAAGGAAGTAACACAGATAGGCAGTCAAGCATTGAGAAAAAGATGTAAATAAACGAACATATAATGCACCCCTATCACTAGCATTTGAATGAATATTTTGTCAACTTCAGAGCTCATTACATGGACAACGGGCAGAGACAAACACACACCCGAAAAAGAAATAAACTGAGGCCTAGTACCTTGACAACCATAGGTATAGCAAAATAACCATAAAACATAAGACACAAGGATCCTTTAATCAAACGAGTGCATACCCAAAGGGCAAGTAACCTATATCATCAACCAAGATCCTTGTATCACAGAACTGTGAATGATTGATGCAACAGCTTATAACCGATGTTTTACTCATAATCCTAAACAAAGGATGTTATCTAAATAACACTATGACCAATATTGTTGAACGGAGTTAGTATTCCATCGGCTAATAGCCAAGTTACGAAAAACATATGAAAAAGAAAACATGAAGCTTTTGACCAAAAAAAATCCAAACCCATGGATGCATCCCATATGAAAACCAGCTCTGCAACCAACAGGTGTACATAAAAACCCAAAAACTTGATATGTAGTAACAGACCATTTTTCTTGTAGGTACTGGAGTGGCTCGACTTATATTTGGAGTGGAAATAACACGAAACCTGCAAAAAGCAAACAAAATCACATCTTTGCCACATGGATGTAAAGTTACTGCACACATTGACGAAATGAGCTTACCGAAAAGTAGCATTTGGCAGACGGAACAAAGATGTTAGAGCTACCAGTGTCAAATATCACAGTGAACTTCTGTGGGGGGGTTCCAATACCAATCTCACCAAAGTATTGTGCATCCATATAGTTTTTCAGTGAAACAGTATCAGCATCTCCTGAATTAGAACCCAAGTGATACTTTTTAATAGAAGCTCTCAATGCTTCTCCTTCCTTGGACTCGAGCTGAGCAGCAACACGATTGTTCTGATCAAACTTTCTCTTTTTTAGTCCAATTCTGACCAATCCATCCTTCGGTGCAGAAAAGACAAGAGGAAACAAAAGCAAGCACAGGAAAAGAAAAGCTTTGATGTGTTCCGATTTTGTCCCCATATTGACACCCGCAAATTCTGAACAAAATAAACGAAATCACTAGTCAATTGCTATAGGCATCATATCAAACTCATCCTTATAAAACAACCAAAAGATTATCCCAACCAAGTTTCAAACTAATAAAGAATCAATCTTTCAAGTAACAATTGAAGACTTCCTATAATCTTTCCTAACTTACTAATTCTCAACTATACTCATTAACCAAAAAGTTCAAACCTTCCTCCAAGCTTGACCATACCCCAATCTCTCAAAACGGAAACACTACACTACACTACACTATCACGGACTGATCATTCATATGCAAACACGGAGCATAGATATCTATTCAATGCAGGACAGATTGCAAACAATTACGGTTTTGATTACATCACATCCATGATCTGATATATTTTTTTTGATAATTGTTGCACATGAGATTTGAATCCAAAACCTAGCTGAGCTACCCCTCATGGGTTACAGAATCTGAAACGTTCATGACATATATATAAGTATCATAAACCTATTAACAAAATATTCAGAATAAAACCTTTAAAACATCGAAAACAATGTTATACCCTATTAACCCACAGATTGCAAATAATCAAACAACGAAACAGATCACCAAACCTAAAAGTCAAACTCACATCATAAAATCACCATAAATTAACCATAAAAGACCCAAAAAGAAAACCCAAAAAAGACACTGAGAATCAAAGCTAACAAATAGAAAGACAAAGCAATTAGGATCAGAAAGACTCACACTTTTCGATGTTTGATGAAGAAAGACGAAGAGGGTAGAGATAAAGATAATATCTTTCAAGCCTGCACTCTAGATGGAAGGGACAGATACTTATTTAATGTTATCCGTAATAAAAATTAAATTGCATAGCTTTCTAGTTCGATTTCTCTGATGAGTAGTTGACTCGAGGAGGTCAGATCCCGAACTAGAGCCGTACACTTGTCCTGATTGGATATACTTTGCTTAAGTTCTAAGAGTTTGGAGACGATTTGACATGGTTCACGTAGTAGTATCACATGTGTCAGCAATGATGTAGCCAAGAAATTTGTTAAGCAG
>CAODLS010408751.1:0-13423 GCA_948243855.1 Flueggea neowawraea
TTTTGATTTGAGAATATTTGCAAAAGTTTTCAAAAAGGTTCTATTTTTAGCAAGAAATCCAATTCACCCCCCTCTTGGATTGCCATATTGGGATTTCAATGGTCAATATGTTTAGGTATGTGCAATTCCATTGAAAATATTGGTTATATGAGAAATAGATGGAACTAAGTGTTATACGCAACTAAAACTCGTCTGAGCCACCTCTAGTCCATTCTACTATATTGGTTATATGAGAAAGTAGATGGAATTAAGTGCTATATGCAGCTAAAACTGGTATGAGCCATCTCTAGTCCATTATACTATATTGGGTTGGCCAGCGATTTATTTGATTTATTATATTGGTATTGGAAAGATCTTTGAGATCTATAATATTGGAAAATATTTGACATATTGTGCCATTACCGAATTAAACGAACTTGCATTACATACTTATTGTATCTAGATTATTTATTATCTATTGAATTGATTGTATATATTGTACCTTTATACAATGTTTGATATATGTTGGGTTCCTCATTGAGTTGTGACACATGTAAAATGTTAAATTTTTCCTAGGTACTAGCAGGTTAGCTTTTGAGTCGATTTCTAGGCTTGTGCACATAATGAAGTCATAGAGGTCGGGAAGCCACAATCACTCTCTCTCTCCCTACCACATATGCATATGGGGTTTAAGGATGAGATCTCCATGGCTCATCATGCATTATACCTTTCTCTACTAGACTTGGTTGTACTATATGATGTAAATTTTATGCTACAGTTTTGTTAGTAGTATTTGCAAATATCTTGTTGGCTTTTATCTTGAAGGATTTGATGTAAATTTGTTTATATGTATGTAAATATTTTTATATGTCATAGATCATACAGGTGTGTATTATACGAGTATGTGTGTTACACGTGTTATGTTGTATCTTCTTTGTTGTATTTCATGTTTTAACTGTCTTCTTTTTTCTTGTATTTTGTGGGATTGAGAACATGTATTATGATATATCTTCTTTCTTGTATTATATGCATTGAATGTCTTTTTGTTTTATGTTGTATACTATTTTAAGTAGGTGGACTCACAATTGGAAGATGAAGTAGAATTGGTGAGCAATTCTAATGGAAAAACTAATAAGTATTTCAAGTGGCCAATAGAGATGGACCTACTTCTTATTGATCTCTTGAAGGAGGAAAAGGAAAAAAAAGGAATAAAGATGAGAAAAAAATTAGCAATAAAACTTGAAATACAGTTATTGTTTGTCTTAATACGGAGTTTTAAAAGATTGGAAAGACCGTTGATAAGATAAAAACCGTGAATATGTTAAAAACTATTCAAAAACAAATATATTTAGCTGTTGAACTCTTGAATAAAAAGAATTGCTTTGGGTGGAATGACATCACAAAGAAAATTGAAGCTACTCCAAATGTATGGAAGAGTGTAATTCATGTATTTTACTCCTCCATTCATATATTCAAATTAAAATTATGCATCTTAATACAATCGACTTGGTATGGATTTTTTCAATGTAGGTGAAACCTGATTACAAGTTGGTGCGTGACAATGAACTCTATTTTTTAGAAAATTCTCCTAAATTATTGGAAAAAGATAGAGCAATAGGAGATGGTGCTGAAGTACAAAAGAGAAAGTTTGTAGGTGGCAAGCAGATGATGATATGAGCATCAATGATATTGATAAGATGCAAATGAATTTTGATCAGGTGGAGCATTTTCCCAACTTCAACTCACCATCACAAGTTACTCATTCCTTACCAATCAGGGACGGAGCTAGGATTTTGGCTAAGCAGGTGTTGAATCTGCTTAGCCAGAACCTGGCTCGCCTTTGTGTACAGTGTTCGAAAAATAAACAACCACTCTATATTATCCGAATTAATATCCAACTCACTATTTTTCATTAAACAACAAATTAAACAATTCATTCAACCCTAAATCCCTAATTAATGAAATTTGTCAAATTATATAACAAATTCAACAATCCATTCAACCCTAAATTCTTAATTCATTCAACAGCAAATTCAACAAATTTAACAATAATTTCAACAATCCATTCCTAAATTCAAAAATAAATTCAATAATCTCTCCAATCATAAACTTAAACAATAAATTCAACGATTCATTCCTAAATTCAACAATAAATTCTATAATCTCTCCAATCATAAACTTAAACAATAAATTTAACGATCCATTCATAAATTCAACAATAAATTCAATAATCTCTCCAATCATAAACTTAAACAATAAATTCAACAATCTATTCCTAAATTCAACAATAAATTGAACAAAATATCCAACCCTAAATCCCTAATTATATTTGAAAAGTGCAGAAAATAAAAAAAAAGGGAAATGGACTTACTAGGATGATGCAGTGTGGGAGAAGGATGCCGAGGCGGCGCGGCGTTGACAGAGGGAGAGGAGAAGCGGCCGTCAGAGGATGGAGGTGTGGAGTGGAGAAGAGTGAGCGGCGAAGAGAATAGATAGATAGAGAGAGAGAGAGAGAGAGAGAAAGACTAAAATGAAAGGAATTGGGGACTGTTTAAGACTTCAAAACGTTGGCCTTGTTGTTGAAAGGAATCGGGGACTTTTTTTTAAGTTGTCGGGAAAAAACGATGTAGACTTATTATTATTTTTTTAAACTCGAGGGCAAACGTTCGAAATAAAAAAAAAAAAGGCAGGAGACCTGCCTTGTCGCCCTCTTCCATGAACTCATGGCTACCCAGGGATGAAACCACGCCAAAGGAGTGCTCCTATGGCTCTCCTCATGCAGAAGCGGGTGCTCCGGCACTATAATGGAAATATTTGGAAAATAACTTCGTCGAACATTATTTTTTGAAGTGGATTGTAGCATGAGAATGGAAATATTTGGAAAATAACGTTGTCAAACATTATATTTTGAAGTCACGTGAACTTTTTTTTTTTTTGATAATCTGGAAATGTTATTAATAAGTCAAGTCACTAAAGTAGTGATTTAACGAAACAAGTGAAAATTTCAGTACTTAAATGTTTTTCGCACACTTAAAATTACAGCATCTTAAAAAGAGAAAAACCCTCTTTAAGATTACAATCTTGTCCAATTCAATACAACACGTGCACACCTATGGACATCAATACTGCTATGTGGGAAGCTACGATCAATACATTTTAACCAAAAACCCAAACGAACTTTAACCTAAAATATAAAGCCCTTGCTTTAATTTTGCACCATTATATGCATACATGCAAAAGGGTCCAAAAGCAATGTATGCATCCATCCAATATGTGTACAAAAGATTATGTACACTGCAAAAAAGTCGTAGCTTCATATGAGATTTTTTGTGAGTACTTACATATACAACTTTGTGCTAGGTTATTGTTGAAGGGTCTATTCTGTATCTATAAATACTCACCTGCCGGATCAAACCCACTTCCATTTTTTGCAACTCCACTATATTACATATAGCTTCTTCTTTAGCTTTAGACCCAATATCAAATAACACAGAGAGATAAATAATTCAAGAAAAAAATTCTTTTTTTTCCAATCCTTCTTGGTTTCCATAGCAGGTAACTTATATTTGGTAATTGGTCATAACTTCCATTGATAATTTGTGGGCACATACATGTATAGGTTTCTTGTTTTAGTGTTCTTTGTCAAAATTGAGGGTTATATTAGAGGTGTAAGTTGATTATCATTTTGATATCAAAAAAAACAAAAATTTTGGTGATTGTTTGAGAAAAATTGGTGTGGGTTTGATTTGGTTGAGTACAGATAGCAACCACGGAGTTTCCAAATCAAGAACGGGAAAGCTCTTCCCGGCGGAAAATGGGAAGGGGCAAAATAGAAATCAAAAGAATTGAAAACACAACAAATGGACAAGTCACCTTTTGCAAACGCCGCAATGGTTTGCTCAAAAAGGCCTATGAACTCTCTGTTCTTTGCCTTGCTGAAGTTGCTCTCATCGTCTTCTCCAACCGCGGCCGCCTCTACGAGTATGCTAATCAAAGGTTTAACTCTTCTTCCTTTCTTTTTTCTTTATTTTAAATCAGATCTTCCAAACAATTTACTTAAAACATACCATACTATAAATTGTGGTGATTTCAACAAGATTTCGTGATTATAAATTGTTGTTAAGTAATTGAGAGTGAAAAGCTGTTTTGGGTTTCTTCTATCTTTATTTTTTTTTTCCAAATTATGAATTGGTGTTTCTACTATCTTTCTTCTGTAAGCATGCGTCACTGCTCTCAGTTGTTTGTTGGAGGTATAGGTAAGATCTGTTGGGAATAGAGATGTAAAGAAAGAGAAGTGGGGTTTTAGTAGTAAGGAAAGCCAAGCTCATGACTGATCATGAGTGATACCTTTATGAAATAAATAATGATATATACTTTAAAACTAGGGTTATATTAAAAGGAAGAAATGAAAATACTCTTATATGCGATCGGTAGAGTTTCCCATTTCATGGATTGATGAGTTTAGTCCGATTGCTCCAACAATTTTAATTAGGGTTTTTTGAGCACAGTAATTAGGATGAAATCAACCTTTCAATCACTCTTCTATTTCAAATAATTATGATTTCAAGAAATGTGCTCATATGTTGAGTGTCATGATTATGGGTTCTCCTTTTTTTACCATTTTAACCGCTTTAGAACAAATGCAGGACCCTAATGCTTAGGGTTTTAAAACCACAAAAATACCAGTATATATGTTTTAATTAGACCATGAAATGCGCTAGACAGTTTTATCGAAGAATTCTCCTAGTTCATGGCCATTGTAACCTCAATGTCTGTAGGATCTGAATATGTTCCTTTTTTTTTTGGTTAAGAGGGTTGATAATTCACACACTTAACCACTTATCTAGGGTTTTGGCTTGTAACAAGTTACGAATCTATCTATGGTCATATCAGAAATGATTTTTCTGTTTCTTATACATCTGAAAGAAAAAAAAAAAAAAAAAGTGGTGGTGTGGTGTGGGAGTGTGATGATGGTTCCTTTACTGCCTTTCTGTTTTAGTAATCTATCTTTGAGCCATTCAGTTTCGCACTTCATGTCCCAAATCGTGAAACTTAGTCATCTCTCTTTGTTTGTTTTTCTCTTTGGCTCTTACTTCCCTTTTGACCTTTTCGCTGTTTTATAAATGCAAGTTTATTTATTTCAAGGAAGAAACTGATTCAGAGAAGAGAAAATGAGTATGGGATATATAGCATGTGAGAGTGGGTGATGTGAGTAAACCAATCTGGGAAGATCTCTGGTCACTCCATTTCTGTGTGCAGAATGGGAGAGAGAGAGAAAGTAGAGAAAGAGAAAGTAGAGAAAGAGAAAGTGAAGGGATTTGTTTCATATTTCAGGAAATATATATTAATGCTTCATTTTTCCCTTTTAGTTTTGGAGTTCCAAAAACCCTCAAATACATAATTGTGAAAGTTTCGGTATACACAATCAACACCACCCCATACCATAATTATATATATATATATATATATATCTTCCATTTTTTTTAAAGAGAAATACCATTTAAATTTTGTAAATCTCTAATTTATGTGAGCTATTTAAAGTTCCTAAAAGACTAGACAGAAAAATTTCATGATTAAGGTAAGGAATTCTCTAATATAAATGGGTTTAATTAAAGTGCTTCACCACATATGTGCTAAACATTTAATGATGATATATGTCTCTAGAGTCAGAGAGCTTTCGTATAAGCAAGCAAATGATTCCTGCTAGTTAAGTGAGGGGTTGATAGTACTGACGGTCACTGAAGTTTGTGACTCGGTGCAGAAAACTCACTGAAGTGATTTTTTTTTGCAGGCAAGTCACTAAACGGAGCTAAATTGTACATCCATGGTCACTTACTCGTCAGAGATGCCACATGGCCCGGCCATGGGACCTCATTTGGTGCCACGTCATGACACATGCCATGTGACACCCAAGTTGACTTAAAAAAAAAGGCAACAACTGTCCAAAACCATTCCATCACTTTAAATCTAGAAATCAAACCTAACCAGATCAAAAAATAAACCTAGAAATCAAACCTAACCAGATCATTCCATCACTTTAAACCAAGAAATCAAACCTCACCAAAGAACAGAAAAAGAAGGGGAAAAAGGTATTCTCTTTGATATCATCGTCACATGTATTCACCTTCACCTTCGATTTAAAACTCATAAAACCCAAACCTTCTCTTCAATTCCAAAGTCACAACAATTCCAGAATTATGACAACCAAATCTAAAATTATTGACAGAAAGGAATTAAAATCTGCTTTTATTAAGGAATTCCTTTTCATCTTAAACAAAAGTTCCCAAAATCAAAACTGAAACTCACATATAAACACAAATCAGATTTCTTCCTAAACTCTCGTGCGCGCTCTCTCTCTCCCCCCACCCTCCCATAGAAAACCCAGCAAACAGAAACTCATATCTTCCTTCTCTATTCTTTATCGTGCTTTTCCCTCTCATTTCTCCGTTCTTCTCTTCTTCTTTTTTGTACCTTCTTCTATGCAAAATCAATTAGTGTCAAACAAAGAGATGAGAATGAGAGATGAACTAAGAGAAGAAAAAAGAAATGAACAATAAGGCACGAAATCAAGTTGTGAATCTCTGAAACTCTTGACATAGAGAGAGCAGGGACGAACTCACAATTAAAACCCAGGTTTGCCCACTTTCAAGATGGAGATTTTTTGAACAAAGATGCAATTGAAAAAGAACCCATATTTGTGAATACAAATTTGGAAATAGGAAAGTCACCATCAAAACAGAAACCCAAAATTGCCACAAAAAAATGCACAAAAATCCTGAGAAAAAAAAACTAAATTCAATCACCACCAGCACCAACACTCATCTCCTTCTCGACCTGAATCTAGCCTCCATTATTGCTAGATTTGCACTTAAGCAAGTGGGGCTGAGTCATAGGGTATAACAGTGAGAAAGCGGGACTAAAATTGAGAAGAGAAATGAAGAGGAGAGGGAGAGATCACGATAGTGTTAGGGAAAGTCTGAGAAAGAAAAAAGAGTGGTGAAGAGTGTGGAGAGGGAGAGGGCACGACAGTGATGGGGAAAGTCTGATAAAGAAAAAAGAGCAGTGAAGAGCGTGGAGAGAGAAAGAGAGAGAGAGAGAGAGGGCGGCGACGGATGAGTTTTGTTTAAGGTTTGGTCAAGTGCGTGTGAAGTGGAAGAATGGTTTGGTTTAATTTCTGCGTTCTTCTCATTTCTTGGTTCTTCTGTTGTTTTTTGATCTGGTTAGGTTTTTTTTACAGAAAGATCTAGTTAGGTTTGATTTATGGGTTTAAAGTGATAGAATGGTTTTGGACAGTTGTTGCTTTTTCTTTTTGAAAGTCAACTTGGGTGTGACGTGACACTAGGCCACGTGTGTCCTACGTGTCATGACATGGCACCGAATGAGGTATGGCGGGCAGCCACATGGCATCGCTGATAAGTGAGTGACCATGGATGCACAATTTAGTTTCGTTTAGTGACTTGCCTTAAAAAAATTACTACAGTGACTTTTCTACACCGAGTCACAAACTTCAGTGACCGTCAGTACTATCAACCCGTTAAGTGAGTGTGGTTGGGGATGCAAGAGATGATATTTGCTTTATGGAATGCATTGGGATGTGGAAATAGAAAGAAATGACTACTGCCACTGTCCCACTCAGTGTAATGTTGTTTCGGAGTTGAGAAGTCATAAATTTCATAGCAATTCTTTTCCTTAGAGTCCAGTTCTTTCAAACCTAACTAGATTTCTAGGATTTTTCAAGTCATATTGGTGGGTAATTTGGTGAGTTAATACACATTGTGTAATGGGCTAAGAACACATGTCAATGAGTTGGAGAGACAGATAGCTGAAGCCACTTATGTTTGATTGATCTTCTATGTTCATGGCAGACACAACCAATCAGTAGCTCGATAAAATTAAGGTTCAAATTTGCTTCCAGTTATAATGTCTGAGCTTTGTTTTAGTGGATTTCTTTACACAACTTGTTGTTTCGCTCTTTCATTCATTTATTCAAGGATTGACGATTCATCTATGATTTATTATGGTTATTGTTGAATTTGTTTTGGATCCACATTGATTTGACATTAATTCATGCGTGGGTAATCAAGATATTCCTTGTATGATTAGATCACTCATAGATGAAAGGAGTTGCATGCAAACCTAGAGATAGGTCGACATAAATCCTCTATATTAGGGTTAAATGTAATAGTGAAATTCACAGAACAATAAAGCAATGATAGAGGTTTTAAATGGGAAGAGATTTTGGTTAATCAACCTAGGTTTTAGACGTTAGCTAACTTAGGGAATGTTGATTCAGAATCAGGAAGTATCTCTCCACAATATGGAGAACCAAATTGGTCAAATAGTTAAGCTCCTATCACAAAGACAATCGGGCTCCTTGTCGAGCAACACCGAAAAAAATCCTAAGGAATTTGTACATGCCATATTTGTTAGAAATGAGGATGATTGTGTAGGTGAGGAGCACAAGGTAGAGTTCAAGAAGGTGCTTCACGAATAAAAGCTCCATATTCTTTATCCTGTAGCACTCTTTAGAAGGGCAAGTGAAAGCAGCCTCATGTGATACTGAGAAGCTACACGCCAAACCCAAGCAACAATAACCTTTATTTGAGGCTAAAAAGAAGGAAGAGAAGTTCGAGCACAGTCACACATCACCTGACCTACCAGCGAAGCTAAAGACCTAATGAGTTTCTTTATCCCTCTTACTATTGGTAGTTTAAACATTGATGATGCGTTAGCTGACTTAGGTGCTAGGGTTAATGTGATGTCATATGATTTGTTTGAAAATATGGACTTAGGAGAACCCACAACGACTCGAGTGCCTATGCAATTAGCCAATATATATGTTGTGCATTCTAAAGGTATTATAGAGAATGTTTTGGTTAGGGTAGGAGATCTGACGTTTCCTGTTGATTTTATGATCCTTTAAATGATGTGTAATTTGGAAATGTCTTTGATCCTAGGATGACCATTCTTAGCTACTTCTACGTCCATTGTGGATGTGCATGACCCGGTGTTAAATCTTAGAGTCAGTGTCAAGCATGTTGACATTAGAGATTCTAAGGTTAAACACCATTCTAACCCTCACTCTATTGCAAGAGATGTTGCTTTGTCTGACGTAGTACAGGTACCCGACAAGGAGGAATCAATTGATGCATCAAAGGCTCAAGAAACGGTGCCTAAAGTCAAGAAGAAGAGGCATAAGACTCGGGGGCATAAAGCAAACAAAGAAGAGAATGAGTCACTGCAACCACAAGCCAACTCTACAGTGATGTGTCATTTCATATGGCACGTAAAGAGCAAAGGGGTTAATCAATGCAATGTGCTAAGGTGTGGAATTGGTGTGAATGCTTCGTGCAATGCATACAAGCCTCGTGATAGGCCTCACCCACCAACATCTAGCTAATGACTTTAAAGAAGTGCTTCTTGGGAGGGAACCCAAGCTTTGAATATTTTGTTTGATTTTTAATTTGGTATTGTTGAACTTGTGTTTTAGTTTTTAATTTTTCATGTGCCTAAACTTTCTAGTGTCGGTTGACTTTTAATGGTGTTTTTGTGTTGTGATAGAGTTGAATGCAAATGTTGTATGAATTGAGGAATTTATAGGTGCTAAGATGAGTCTTTGGTGCCAATGGAGTCATTCTGGGCCGTCCAAACACAAGGTAAGATAGTTGGGGAGTTATAAGATCAAAACAGGTAAGTTTTCGAGTCAAACAATGAGTTACACGGTCTAGAACACGACCGTGGCCATTTACACGGCAAAATTTATTCGAAACACGGCCTAAAGTGTCTTGGTAGTGTCTTGAAGGGTCCAAGCCATGTCTTGAGTGTTTTGGGTGTGTCTCACTCTTTTTGCACCTAATTTGATCCTTTGCATCTTCTAACTTCGTAAAAACGCCCTCAATTGCTTCCCACCACTTTTCCTCTTCATTTTCTAGCACTTAAAAACTGTAGTTTCATGTTTTCTTATGTAATCGAACAATAGATTCAATGGCATATGATTTCTTTTATTTGTTGTGTTTTATTTTGTTTTGTTTTGTTTCTGTCACTTGTGTTTTGGTTGTGTTCTTTTGCAAGGCTCCAACAATATTTCGATGGAATTCACATGAACAATCATCAAGATCGATCCATTTTCAAGCAAGCCCCAAAACTTGTTCTTTTCATTCTTAAACTCATTATTTTTATTGTTAATGCTTGTTTCATTTTATGCATTGGGGACAATGCACCGTTTAAGTGTGGGGTAGGGATATATTTTTTTTTATTAAGTTCTTGATATTATGGCTGTGGGATGTATGTTATGTGATAATGCAAATGGGTTGAATAGCTTAGAATCTTTAGTATGCATCTATTACTGGCAGGTTAGAATTGCATATCTTGAATCCACACTAGTTTGTAGCTTGTAATCAAATTTCTCATTTTGGCTTTTTCACTTTTATGACTCGTTTTATAATGAAAAGGTTAACTTTAAATGAATGTGGGCATAATTTTTGAATGAATGAATGAACAAAAAAATGGTTGCTCTTGACTTGCTTGAACCTAAACCGGGACAAGTAAATGGGGTTCGACATCTACTTCGCTGTCTTTGGATATGAGTATGCAAAGCACTGCTATGAGGGATATTCTAAGTAATCGAGAGAAATCATCACAAATGAGTGGTTTTCGCATCAAATAGAATATCCTGAGTGGTGAAAATCGAAATAAGTGCAAAAAGAAGCACAAAGTCAAAGTCCATATTTACTGACTGTGTTTTGTAGCAATGCAAGTCATTGAGATGGTTGAATCTATATAAGTGTGCAAAGTTTAGTTTAATTGTTTCCCGAAGTGTTGAATATCACATATGCTAACTGAATTAATCTATTAGAGGGGTGGTCAAATCAAATCAGTTAATTTGGATGTGAAGCTTGACTTGTGTATGGTTAGGGAGTCAATTCGAGTCAACTAATACCCTATGCATAGTCTAGATTCTCCACTATCCAATTTATTTTGTTAGCACATAATGTGAAGTCCCATGCCATTTCATTGAGAGATTGGTTAAAATGTTTCGTTCCCCTATCTTACTTCTTTGTTTGCTTGAGGACAAGTTAAAGTTTAAGTGTGTGGTGTTTTGATAAACGTCGATTTATGCATATTGCGGTGTTCACTTTCGTATTGTTTTTGTATATAATTGAGCATTTATCATGATTTTTGGTGCTTTTATGATTTTCTTTATGATTTTCATGTCGATTGATGATGCTTTGATGGAATTGGGCAAGAACGAGCCAAAATGGAGCGAAAACGACTATTTTTAGGCTCTCGGGACAACACACGACCATGGCATGGAAAGACAAGGTTGTGGTGGTGCCCATGTGTGGATCTGGATCGTAAAAAAATGAATTTTAATGAAGACACGGACATAAATTTAAAGACACGAGCGTGTCTTTTCCCGTGTCTTACCAGAGAGTGTTATTTCAGGCTTTTTCAGCCTTGGAGAGAACCCTAGTGAGGGGGCCGCCGTTGTACATCAAAAAAAGACTCTCTGAGAGGAAAATCATGGATTTTAGTAAGATATTTCTCCTGGAGTGGAATTTACATCAAGATCAAGAAGATTAATCAAAAGGTTTGGAAGATCTCATCATGGGTTCTGTTTCTCTCTCTAGGTTTTCTTTGAATCTTGTTGTATTATTCTTTTTGATTATGAACTAATTATTTTGATTCATCTAGATGTGTTGAACCCTAGGACATATTGTGATTGGAATTGTGTTATTTCATTCATTTATTCAAGGATTTATGATTAATCTATGATTTATTATGGTTATTGTTTAATTGGTTTTCGATCCACATTGATTTGACATTGATTCATGAGTGGGTAATCAAGAGATTCCTTGTATAATTAGATCATTCATAGCTGAAAGGAGTTGCATACAAACCTAGAGATAGGTCAACATAAATTCTCCAAATTAGGGTCAAACCTAATAGTGAAATTCATAGAACAATAAAGCAACAATAGGGGTTTTAACAAAGAAGAGATTTCAGTTAATAAACCTAGGCGTTAGACATCAACTAACTCGAGAGAGAGGTTAATATATCAAAGGAATTTCCACTTTCCAATTTACTTAAATGAATATTTGACGAACACATTACCTTAGCTTAGATCGTTCTAGGGGGATTCAACATCTAGGTGCTATCTTTACATCGATTGCGTAGGTTTAATTCCTTTCTATATGTTGATTGTTATTTTTCTTTCAAATTGTTTAATTTTAATTCAATTCATTCCATTCGATATTGCCGGTAAGATAATAGAGAGATAGTGAGTAGCTAATAATCGTAGTATCTATGGGATACGACACGTGGTACTCAGGTCCACATACTATAGTCTATAGGTGCACTTGCCTTAAGTCTGTAGGTGTAGGCGGACATTACCATGATGTCTTTAGTAGTTGATGATGTTGGAATTCGCGGCTTAAATATGACATTCATATACATTCATGGCAGCAGATATAACAAAAATTTAATGCCTTGAATTCGCCCAAGGACCCATGCATATCAACATATATAATTAAGGTTGGATGATTTACCTTTCACCAAGGCTTGATCAATCGGTTTTGTGAAATGTTGATGTAGCTCAAAGCACCAAGAACCCGAATCACCTTTGTGGAATCATGTTGCTTTTTCGCGAACGTGGCTAGAGGTATCCACATGAACGAACTTACCTTGGAATGATTGCAGTATACTAGCACCTTTTAGAATCATTGTTCTAAAGCTCACAAAAAATTATTTTCTCTCTTTGAATTGTGCACACAAGTTCAGCAATGGGATGATTAAATGGCAAGGGGTACAAGTCTATTTATAGGCATATGAGATGACCTAGATAGACAGCACATTTGAACCGAAATTCCCCTTCTCCTTATCCTACCAGGATTCGGTTTTCCCCTTTGTGAAAAAAGAGAGTCGAATTCTTTCCTAGTCACACTAGGTTTCGGTTTTCTCCTTTAGTACAAGAGTAGAGCCAAATTCATTCCTAATTATATTAAGCTACATCCTAATTAGGGTTTCCTTGTCATACAAGAATAGAACTCCTAATTAGATGTGCATATGTGTGCCAAATTCCATTCCTTGTCATACAAGGATTGTGATCCTTAAAAAATAGGAAGAAGAGGCCGAAATTCCTCTCCTATTTTTAAGGCTTGTGCTGAAATTCCTCATGCCCTAATCTCATTGGGTTTGGCCGAATTTCATGATGGGTTTCTTAATGTTTGTTGGGCTTTTAATTATATGATACATTATCATAATATAAATCTTATACATGGGCCAAATTATGTCATACATAATTAAACAATTAAACCCATGATAATATGTGATTCATATTAAAAGCCCATCACATTAATGAACTATGTATTAAATCTTATTTAACACATAAATTATAAAATCCTGAATTATTATTGATTAATCAAATTAACCATCTTAATAATTC
>CAODLS010408760.1:0-11497 GCA_948243855.1 Flueggea neowawraea
AACAAGAATTTATAGTGGTTCGACCAATCATGCCTACGCCCACTACCTAAGTCTCACTTAGGCTTTTCACTATCTCGAAGATTGATTGCGGCTCAATCCAACAAAGCCTTACACCAAGGTTGATTATAGCTCACACTTCTAAAGCCAACAAGGTTGATTACGGCTCACCCCTCTAAAGCCTACAAGGTTGATTACGGCTCACCCCTCTAAAGCCTACAAGTTTGATTACGGCTCACCCCTCTAAAGCCTAACCAAGGTTGATTTCGGCTCATACCAGTAAACCCTTACAATGTTGTTTTCTCTAGGTTCACAACAAACCTCTCTCACTCTCAAAGTGTTTACAAAACGTTTACAAAAAAAATGAAAGTTCTATGCTAGAGTTTGGTTGTATGAAATTGATGCTTGAATCTTGATCTCTAGCATGATTTGGTGTTTTGGAGTGAGGGGAAGGATGAAAATTATTTGGACTTGAATCCATATGATCATCCACATTTTCCTGCCCTTTCTTGATGTATTTATAGCCATTCCAATCAATATGATCATTGGTGGTGAGAATATGACCATTGGAATGCATTTCTGCCCATTGGAGCTTTCTGGGTTGATGATTTACTCGAGTGACACCTTTCGCTTACTCGAGTGATCTGATGCATTGATTACTCGAGTGACACTTCTTGTTACTTGAGTGACACCTTGAACTCTGTCTTACTCGAGTGACTCTTCCTGCTTACTCGAGTGATATGGCACATGGATTACTTGAGTGACACTTCTTGTTACTCAAGTGAGTAGCTTCAGCTCATATCTCATTTCTCTGTTCTTCGTGCATTACTCGAGTGATTACTTGACTTACTCGAGTGAAATAAACTGGGCACAAATGTTACTTGAGTGAATAGGAATCTTACTCGAGTGAGGCTTTGACAATATCATTTTGTTCATCATCAAAACAAATAAAGGATCTTTAATGTTGATCACCCATGATCCAACAATCTTTTCCCTTTTTTATGATAACAAAACTTTGAAGAATTAAAGCGCTACATCAAGGACAACAATATTGATCAAGGATTTCATCTTTATCATTTGGTTAGGAAAAAAAATAGGAGATCATATCAAAAAATTTAAAATTTTTACTCCCCTATCAAAAACAATTTATGCAATTTTTTCAAAATGTTATTTTCTCCTCCTCTTTGAAACCAATTTGAGCATTGTTTAAAATATTTTGAAAGCTTCATTTCTCCCCCTATTAAAATCAAAACAATATCAAAAAAATGAGAGGAGTTGAAAGGGTTGAAAAGATAGTACCAATGTTGGCATCTCCAATGATGTAGGATCTTTCCTCCAAGGTTGTTAAGCCTTCTAAAATGGAGACCCGCTCTGATACCACTTGTTGGAGAATTTTTCCAAGGATGCCTTAGTTGAGTTTCGAAAGTATAAGCAAGTTTAAATGAGAGAGAAAACAACACTAAGAATTTATAGTGGTTCGGTCAATCATGCCTACGTCCGCTACCTAAGTCTCACTTAGGCTTTTCACTATCTCGAAGATTGATTGCGGCTCAATCCAACAAAGTCTTACACCAAGGTTGATTGCGGCTCATACCTCTAAAGCCAACAAGGTTGATTACGGCTCAGACCTCTAAAGCCAACAAGGTTGATTGCGGCTCACCTTTCTAAAGCCTACCCAATGTTGATTTCGGCTCATACCTTAGCCTTACAATGTTGTTTTCTCTAGGTTCACAACAAACCTCTCTCACTCTCAAAATTTTTATAAAACATTTACAAAAAAAATAAAAGATCTATGCTAGAGTTTGGTTGTATGAAATTGATGCTTGAATCTTGATCCCTAACTTGATTTGGTGTTTTGGAGTAAGGGGAATGATGAAAATGATTTGGACTTGAATCCATATGATCATCCACGTTTTTCTACCATTCCTTAATGTATTTATAGTCATTCCAATCAATATGACCGTTGGTGGTGAGAATATGACCGTTGGAATGCATTTCTGCACGTTGTAGCTTTCTGGGTTGATGATTTACTCGAGTGACACATTTCGCCTACTCGAGTGATCTGATGCATTGATTACTCGAGTGACACTTTGAACTATGCCTTACTCGAGTGACTCTTCCTACTTACTCAAGTGATATGACATATAGATTACTCGAGTGACACTTCTTATTACACGAGTGAGTCGCTACAGCTCATATTTCATTCCTCTGTTTTTCGTGCATTACTCGAGTGATTACTTGGCTTACTCGAGTGAAATAAACTATGCACAAATATTACTTGAGTGAATAGGAATCTTACTAGAGTGAGGCTTTGAGAATATCATTTTGTTCATCATCAAAACACATAAAGGATCCTTAATGTTGATCACTCGTGATCCAACAATGACCACAGTGGAAAAACTGGCATACTTAAGTGACTGTGAATGAAATTAACCCAGAATTCATCCACGAAATTCCTTAGTCTATTGACATCTCTAAGGCTTTTCTCCTCTATTGCTAAGTTTAAAAACAATTTTTCTTTGTTCTAGAGCAAACTTGGCCTCTTGCATTCACTTTCCATTCATAAGTGCCTACTTTTTATTTTTTCATTTTTTTCCTTCCTTTTTTTTTCACTTCCCTATTTATTTTGGGTGCTACAAACAAGTCAACGAATTAAGGGTTCATGTGTTTCCACTTATTATTGATCTCCAAGGATACTTATCATTTCTCACTATAAAGTTGGAACCTCATGCACTTGTCCTTATTTAGGTTCATCCTCAAATAGAGGAGTTTTACCCCTTTTTTTTGAACATTCAGAATAAGCACTTTTCATTCAAATAAAAGTCAAGTCTACTCCGAACATTTTCAATCAAAATTCAGTCATATAAGCATATTTGCTTAAAAACACTTAGCAACAAGCTTGTAAGCCTCCTATGCCACCACAAAAACTAAGGTTCAATAGACATCTTCCCAACCTTACAGCTTAAAAATCCTAAATAGGGTTCAAATAACTTACAAATGACAATTATTCCCCAAGTGATCATGTTAATCATAGTTTCACACTACAAGATTCCCTCAACAAAATTCAATTCAAGCTCATTATTTTCAAATTTGATGCATTCTAAAAAGAATCAAGCATAATTCAAGAAAAAATTTCAAGCATTTTCAGCAAAAACACAAGCAAAGACAATAAACAATTGCATCACACAATCAATAAACCTCTCCCCCACACTTATTTTGAACATTGTCCTCAATGTTCAATAATATAAATCTGGACAGCCTAAACAAGCATGGCAAACACGAGGACAAGTTAAATAATAACAATAAAGCATAAAGTAAAAGGATAGTGTTTAGAAAGCTTCTCTAATTATCCCTTGCTTGCCCTTGCTTTGTCTTGAATGCATGACTCCATCGTTGGAATGAAACAAAACGTTAGTGGGAACTATATATATAGGCATGAAAAATATGATATGGGACCATGAAAATGAATGATTTGTATAAAACACCCCTTCACACAATTATTCAAATCAAACAAGAAAAACAAGAAAATGAACTATATACATAGTTTATTGTCATTTCAGACTTACAATGGGGACAACATATAAGTCAATCTCTTCCCATAGACCATAAGTTGTTCGTGAACATAGAGCACAAACCAATAGCACCACATAATTAATATAAGAGATTGTAAGTGAGCCACAAGATGCATAAAAGAAAATAAAAGAAAAAAATGATCATAACTAATAACATCGTTCCCCGGCAACGACGACAAAAACTTGATCGGTATCTAGCAAGCTTAATAGAACCGATGTAGTTTTACCAAAGAGTATTCCAATAGATATCGAACCCAAGGGAACGAGTTTTAATGGTGATCAATTCGTAAAATAAAAGCAATAAATAACATGATTTGATTTTGGGTTTTTGGATTAAAAGACAAGATTAGTAAAGCAAGCAATTGACAAAAGGAGCAAACAATAATTAATAAAGCATTAGGACTTTTGAGATTTCAACTAAAGAATCCTACTTGCTACATTAATGAATAAGATTTTGGGAATGAGTGTTCTCTCCACCAAGCTAACCCAAAGCCTCTCTCAATGTCATTTAGGTCATACCTACATTTAGTAAAAGGGTCATCTTGGTCTAAATTAGCTAAACTAGGTTCATTAAGTCATTGGGGAATTCTATCGAACACCTTATGGGTCTAGGTATATCTCTATCCTAAACCACACAAGTTTAATGCATGTTGACATCTCCTAGCCTTCATCTTTCAATCCATCAACTAGGATTATCTAAACTACCATTAAGGTGATCAATCTCAACAATAGTCAATTAAAACAGACCATTAAATCAATTTCAATGGGCAAACATCAAATTAAGAAAATAAGTCACAACCAATCTTCAAATATTGAACATAAAACACAATACCCATTAATTAACAAACAAATATTCATCAATAGCTTACATCTCTAAGTGTTAACAAGGGATTTAAACTACCATAACTAACATAAAGCAAAAATACAAATTAAAATCAAATATTGTAACCAAGCTAAAGGATGAAGAAATAGAGGAAATATGGAACCCAATAACCCCTCTTCAATGTCACTTTGAGAGAGAATGCTCAAGACCTTCAAGCTTCCTTGATTCTTCAAACCCTAATTAAAGCTATCTAAAAATTGAAAGACAAAGAGAATGTTTTTGGGTGTAGAGAATATGTAGAGAATCCCATTTAAATGGCAAATAAGAGGAGCATTTATAGCCCCACATGTGACCTCAAAACCCTCCAATAATTGTTGACAAAATGCCACTTTGAGTGTGTCTTGTCCCCTCAAGTTTTTCTTCCTCAAAATTGACTTTTTCTTTGACCTTCAGGAGGTCACAGTCATGGCCACCAAGGCCATGACCGTGGGAATTTTAGGCGTGCCCACGGTTAAGGCCACAGCCGTGGTTGTTGTGCTTACGAGTGCCCACGGCCAAGGCACAACCATGTTTGTTCAGCTTAGTTGTGCCCACGGTCATGGAGTCGAAAGGGCATGACCATGGCTTGCCTCTGTCTTACCAATCTTGTGCACACTTTAGGGCAGTATATGGCCACGATCATGGTGCTGGATGGCCATGACCGTGGCGAGCTACTGCCTTGCCACCTTTTGCCTCTCTTTAAGCATCCAACATTTGTGTGCCTTTTATGCCCTTTTCACCTCATTTCACACAAAACCTTTCATACTACAAAAATTGAAAAAAAATTATAAATTACGCAATAAAGGCACTAATTATGAAATGAAAATGCATAAGTTCTTGCTCAATTATATGTGTAAATTTAGGACACATCATTCACGTTATTCGTTACCTAGATTAGGACTAATATGACGCATTATCAATGCTAAATAACAATATATTATCTCAATTAATCAACCAATGTGCCATTGTCAATCAATCAACATAAATAATAGTAAAGGAATTCAAGCACAAAAACTGAATAAATACTCGAAACACTTTATAACAATTAAAACAATAGTCTCATAATCTTAACGAATTGAATTTCAGAAATACCTCAACTAAAAAATTGTTTAGCTACTCATAATAGGAGAGAAAGCCAAAAGATGAGCAATGAAGCTGATGTTCAACATTACAGAAGATGGAAGTAAGAGGCAGCCACAAAATAAAAGAGGATTTATAGGTAGTTCCTTGCAAAAACCTAATCATAATGTAAATAATAATGATAAAATAGTAATAATAATGTAATTATAATTGTTCCATCAGTAAAACTGAGTCCACATCTTTTAAAACACGTCTTAGAAGCTCAAATTCTGAGGCCCAATATTAAAAACACACGCGGTCAATGCGAATAAGTCAAGTCCATTGTTCAGGCTCTCTGCAGCATGATCATGTCAAAGTGCAGTTCACGCTGAAACGCCTTAAAATAATTTCAAATCCTTGTGTTTCATTAACATTCCACTTAAAACACTAAAAAAGACAAAAATGTAAAAAAAAAACATAAATAATAACAATTTATAATATAAAATAAATATAAAATATAACATTAAATATATCTAAAATATAATCTATCACTTGTCCAACCTTTTCTACAAAAATTGTTGACTTAACCATCAACCCCAAGGTTATGTTGCGAGTGAGATGGTACAAAAAGCCTCTCTCTTCTCCCAAGTTCTCTCTCTTTTCAGCCTTAGGCTTCAGTCACCTCTTTCTCTGTCACTCTCCCTGATTCGTGAAGCTTATTTTGTTTCAGAAACACGACTCTTTTACAGAGTCATTTCCATAATACATATTGAACAACCTCAGCTAGTCTCTCTCTACTGACCCAAAAAAAATCTCTCTGTGTATTTTTTGGTAACACTGCATTGCCATGATCACTGCACGAAGAAGCAAACTGGGTTTCTTTCATCTCCTTCATTGTCTTTAATGCCATAGAGAAACCCAGATTGAATTCTGTTAAGAACAAACATTAGAAGAGAATTTATATGTAAAGACACGGGCTGTACTGATTAATGGGTGTTGAAGATACTTGGAAAATGATGCCACCAGAACCAACATTGGCACCGTTGAACTTGGAAAGAGAAGATCATTGGAGACACTTTGATAATTCAGTGGACGCTATTTCATTTGGGTTTGTAGCTACTGCTATTTTAATATCAATGTTCTTAGTTATGGCTATCTTGGAGAGGTTTTTGAGGCAAAGGTCCTCATTATCTTCTTCTGATGCTTCTCATACGGATCTTGAGGCTCATATCGTCTTCCATGGCAAGTTTGATTAACCTTCTCCAAAGGTACTCTCTTTTTTATATTCTTTCTCTTTTAGCTTTCATGTCTTACCATTAGTTTTCAATTTTTTTTAAACCAATTTGTTTATTTTGAAGCAAATTTCATGTGTTGGTGTGTTCATGCTATTATTTATTGGAACTGATAATAACTTAAGCAGAGCTTTTTCTTTGTTCTTTTGATAATAAAATGTTGTACCTTATTAAACAGGAACTCTTACAACATTTTGATTATAAGAAATTATTATCCTGCTCTAAGTATGCAGAAGAGTACTTATGAAAAAATATGCAGAGCATGTAGTAGAATTTTTCCTTGTTTTTGTTAATCATTGATTCAATGACTTGGTTATTAATTGAACTTAAGCTTATCAAAATTAAGCAAATTATACAATCTGCAACTATTGCACCATCTAAAATTTGAGATGAATTATTGTGGTTGAAATAGAAGTGTCCATGAATTTGGAGGGTTGTGCTATTTCTTTTTGGTGTCAGGGTGTGTGTGTGCATGTGTTATTTCTTTTAGGTACCTGCTACTGTGATCAGTACACCTGCCAGAGTGATTATGACCCTTGCTTTTGCTTTCTCTTCATATGTGGTAGACTTTTTAAAAAAAAAAATTGTCTGCAATTATACTAATCAGACTTTTCTTAATTTTTGCATTTTGACCAGTCATTACTCCAAAAATAAATGGTGGTCTATCATTTCTATGGAGAAAAAGGGAAATCTCCTCTCTTTTTTTTACTCAAATTTCCTTTTTGGCTGGAAGCGATTAGCCAGAAAAGTGATCATTATATCAATGAATTTATAGGATTGAAGCTCATTAATATAATAAAATTAAAATATGAATAGTAAAAATGAAAATGTTCATTTCCATGAGTCTCATCTTACCTTGGAGAATGCAAAATGAGATACATGGGGTATTTTTTAAAAAATCAGATTAATATGTAAAAACACTCTCCATCTAGTAAGGGTGCACACGGGTCGATTATGCTCGATTTTGTAAATAAATTGCTAACTGAATCAAATGATTCGATTTTACTATCTAGTTATCTATAGTTGAACCATTGATTGCAATTAACTGATAGGTTCAATTAGGTTCGGTCAATTTGGTCGGGTTGAAACATAAATAAAACCAAGATTTATAAATGACAAAATATTATTTCTTGATCTAAAAATACTAAATTTTATCTCACACAAAGTTTAATACAAGAAATCATTCTTCAAATAAATCAAAATAAAACATTTAAAGTTAAATCAAATTCTAAATTAACATCTACAATCAAACTAAAATCAAATAAAAAATAAACATAAATATTGAAAAAGTCAGATATATATATTAAAAACCAAAACGACAGCGTTTTAGATAAGAAAGGTTAGGCTCAGATTGGTTCGGTTCGGTTCGGTTTTTTAATGGCTAAAACTGCGTTCGAACTAAACATTTCGGTTTCTAGAATTCTACATCCACCTATTTTCTTTTAGTTTTGCTTTTAGTTCGATTCAAATTAGATCGGTTCAATCTTTTTTTAGATCAACTGGTTTTATATTTACCCCTACCATGTAAGCCTATCCTGGAGCATGTACTATTTGTCTTTTGTGATGGTGTGAAATTTTCAAAACCCTTAATAGTATTTGGCTTATTTGATCTTAGAATTATAATAAATTAAGGATTAAGTTGGTCATTATTGGCAATTAAGCTTAATCGAGTGGGGTTTGGTAGCATAATTTGTGGAGTAATTTTATTATATTTGGTATTTTATATCCAAGAATGATGATGTTATTTGGAATTTCTATAATGGAATAAATAATAGATATATAATCCAAATCATCTACAATTATAGGACTATTACATAACTTACCCTTTAAATTTGTATGGTTTCTTCTACTGACACTCTGAATTTTTTGAGCGTTTAACTTACCTCCTAAATTTGTTTAAGTTGTCTCAACTACCTCCTAAACTTACTTAAATTGTCTTAATTATCCCATAAACTTCATTAAACTGGGCAATTTACCAACTTTTCTTAATTCGTCACGGATTTATTACGGGGCTTCTTTTTATTCTTTTGTGACCTTCTATGTTTAAGAGTGATAATTTGAAGGTAAACTGAAAGATTCTGATATTCAAACACATTGAAAAAAAAATCCTTAGTTGAGAGAATTTTAACAAGTCTAGGGGGTAAATTAAACACTCATAAAGTTTAGAATGACAAAAGAAGAAAACGTGCAAGTTTAGTACAATATATAATGACGGTGCTTTGACGCAACCTAGCTTGTTTGATTATATAATCTTGGGATTACAATTATTCTTATCTCAATGCATCTTTGAATTGGTATTACTTTATCACTAGTTAATTTCATACCCTTGTAGGTATTGAACTTTTGTCTTATACTTCAATCATCTCGGCATGGTTAATAAATTTATCAAACATGTGTCAACAAGCCTTAATGATGGCCAACGATGTCACATACTAAGCCTTGTTTCGTATGGGGAAGTTGAAGGGAGGAATTTAATTATTTGAGAATTTACTTACCTTTTCATGTTTTTTTTTTTTGTATTTTTATGGCAATTTCCCTAACTATAAGGAAAATCAATTCCCTTAGAGAGGGGAAATAAAATACCAAGACTCCCCTAAGGAATTAATTTACCTAGTAAGAAAAGACTATATAATCCTTAAACTACTCTTCTTATTTTATTTTATAAAGATATTATGGTCTTTAACAAAAAAAAAAATTATATTATCTTCTTACTTCCCAGAACGTACATTTTTATACCAAACATACAAAATTAATACTTCTCAAGTAATTTACTTCCCCAGTAGCAGACTTCCTCAGTGATTAACTCCCGAAATTTTCATAAATTATGCCAAACGAGGTCTAAATCTTTTTTGTTAACTCATATTTATCGGCTCTATTGGAATCCAACTTTCAATTTTTTAGCGTTGAAGTTGTCTCTACATATTAAATTTTAATGGAGTTTTGTAAAAACAGATTATTCAAACCAGTGAGTGGACATTAACGAGCCCAAATTACGCTATAGTGATAGCTTTCTCCTTTCCCAAACTAAAACTGTAAAATATGAACCTAAAACCTCTAAAAAAAGAGTGAAGCTCAAAGTATGGAAACATACTGAAACACAGAATCATTAAGGAGAGAACATAATTTATGGAAATGTGTTATGAAGTCCGAGGACAGCCGTGTTAATGTAGTAGGTAATTAGTGCTTTTTTAACGAATCAATCCCTATCTCTACTCCACTATTTCCTGTCTATGCCTCTATCTTAAGAAAGACTTAAAGCATTCTCTTTTGTCTCTTCTTGCATGGCATATCCAAGTTCTTTTCAACTGCTCTCTAATTTAGAGGAAACAAATATTTAGTGTGCTATGGTTGCTTAACCTATGTGTACATATTAAAAGATTTTTCATATTCTTGTAAGTTGTTTGTCATAGTGGGTATTTCATTTTCCAAAATTAAGTAGAATAGAATATTAAAAATTAAAAATTATTAATTTATCAAAAAAAATTATTATGTTAAATTTTTTAAAATATACAATTAATGGTTAAATAAAAATTTGTAAAGAACAAACATCGTTCACTATTGTCGTTTACTTTGATGGTGTTGTGACGATTAATTAAAGCACATAGAGGTGGGATTCTCATATTATTTAGCTAAGTCTTTTGTTTCAAACGAAAATGGAAAACTTAACTTCTTAGTATTAGATACAACTTTAGTATCAATCTATACTACATATAATAATAGTATAGAGGTGGAAAATCAAAAAACAATGTATAAATTATCCCTAAAAAATTCAATTATTTGTTTAATTTTAAATCTATTTTATGATCCTAAAACAAATTCAATACTTTCCCCCTAAATTTTTGCAACATTACCGAGCAATATGTTAATATATATATATCAAACGTATATTTTTGTGGTATAGATACGTTAAGTCCTAAAAACAACATCAACGAATAATTTACAACATTGTCACTCGATACATTAATTAGATTTATCAAAAGTTAGATTTGTGATATGAGAATATACCTATATATTAAGCTATAGGGTAGATTTTATACGTTATATTAATTAGAACTCTACATTTTGTTATGGTACAGAAACATACTTGAAAAAAGAATTAATTGCACATGTCTATTTACTTTATGTTATTCCAAAACATACTTAAAAAAGATTTTTGCCGATTGTTTTTAAGAAATTATCTCTAAAGTTTCTTCCAAGTGTAGGATGCTTTGGTTTTGAGAAAAAAAATTGTTTTAAACATTTTAAACTCATAATATATTTGATTCTTCATTCGAACCTTTAATTTTATAATAACTTCAAACTCAAACAACATTTATATTATAATTTTACCTTAAAATAAAATCACTAAAAAATTGTGAGGAATTCAAGTTTTCAAAAGTTTTGATACCCAACATGTCACAACCCATTCCCGGGGCCGCGACCGGCATACGAAATGAACCGTCTATGGGAGCCCGGCTCATCCCGCACAAGACTCAAAGTACAGAACTTATACCCAAACCTCATATTTAAATAAATATGAATAACAAATAAAAATATAATCTTTGTTTATTAAAAACAAATCATACATAGTATAAAGTGTGGAATTTAATTTCAAATTAAAACATTTGAAATGTCAGAAACCTAAACAAAACCCACAGGAATCCGGTGTGTGGAGCATCTAACAAATCAGACAAATGGGCCCGGTCAAAAGGGCATTGACCGCAACATCAAAATCC
>CAODLS010408827.1:0-10556 GCA_948243855.1 Flueggea neowawraea
CTGAACCTGGACAATGCCTGCACTACCAGAACTACCCCAAGAAACTTTCGGACGAATAGCAATTTGAACACTTTCTCTCTCATTTCTAGCTGCCAGAAGATTTATCTTCAAGATAAAATAACATCATGAGGAAAAGAACAATAGCTGCCAACCACCACCGAATTTTTTACTGAATTTAAAAATGAATAGTACAAAAACTACTTGACTATAAATGATGCTTCAAAACATCATAAACCCTTAATGAACTTCAAAATATTTGGACAAACATATAATTGCATAATGCTTTATGTGAAATAAATGATATAATTGCACAAAAGCTACGGTAAACACTTACAGGTTCCAACTGTCTGGGGATCTCTTGTGGTCCAACATTTGCAGTGCTTGGCATGCACCAAACATGCACTAAATCTGCAGTTGGAATTTCTGATGGATCAATTGATCCCTTAAGAGATTCTGAACCATGTATGCCACCATCATTCCATCCATATGATGTCCCTCCTCCAGCTAAACCTTCCACTGGTGGCACGACAACATCTTGAGGATTCCCACCTGCAGATTTCTATAATCTTTAGAGTGAGTAAACATAATTTTAGCATGTGAAAATTTTCATCCAATACACCGATCAATTTTTTTTTCCTAAAAAAAGTCAACAAACATAAACAAAAAGAAATAATGAAAAAATAAATAAAATGAGAAGAGCTCTTATGCAGTAGCATGACAAAAGAAAAAACTACAGAATCCGTGGCTTTATGCCCTTAATAAAATTTAATAATCTCATCTGTGGCTGAATGACCAGAAATCAGGGTACAAACAAAAGCAATACACCTAGATAGATAGAAAACTATCACAAAGTCTGAAGCTGAATCATCAACCAACAAACAAATCCCCGTGTCTCTAGACCTCTAAATAAACTCATCAACCTTACTGAACCCGAAAACTCTCCAAATAAACAAGCCGCACAAAATTTATGACAAGGCCACAACCGGACTGCGAAAAGCGTTTTCACCGTCAGCATCCACAATTAAATACATTAATTCACTCAACACCTAGTAAAATTAGTAACGCAATTACACAAACACCAGCTAAATTATCAGCAGAGAAGGAAATGAAAATTTGAATCGCAGAACTATAAATACACAGCAGCGAAAAAACAGAGGAAAAAAAACTAAGAATGCGATTGTTAATCATTCTTCCTCTTTTTCTATAATTCTAATCAACCAAACATAGAACAAAAAACTAAGAAATGCAATTATGTCTGCTTTGAAAACAACAAACTCAGGAAATAAATGCCGCAAAGCGCAACGGATTGGAGGGCGAAGAAATGATTGCAGGCACTAACCGGCGTTGTCCATTCTGGTGTAGTAACAGCCCTACGGTGCTTGCAACTGTCAAAGATCTCGATGTTCTCAATTGGAGCTCGATTCAGGTTCAGAGGGTTAGTGATGATCGCGTTTGCAGTGTTTAGTAACTAACCGGCTTTAAAGGTTGCTTAAATTGTATGTTGAACGAATAAGATGATGTGTGGGCACTCCAAATTTTGGTTCTTCCACTCTTTTTTATTACGATAATGCCACTATTTCTTGGTGCTTCTGTAGCAAAATTCGAGATAAAAGATATATTGTTGTTTGGGACGCGTCAGCAAACAATCATTTCAGCCGCCCCAGTATCTCATTCCCATTCATGCGCATTGCCCCCGTCATTAGATAATATTGCAGTTTTGTTTATCCAGAAGCAAAATCAACCTCAAATTATCGCATAACAAGAAGTCAAACGTGTTAATCTCTCTATTAACTTCTATTATCTATTGATCAATTTATAACAAACAAGCACTTTCAATTGTATTTCAACATCATCGTAAGTTAATCAATCCATGGCGGTAGAGGATATCAATAATTGATAAACCAATTCGAATGACAAATTTGTCGTCAGTTGCGATCAGGAAATAAAATTCATGCCACAGCCCCAAACTAGGACAGGGCATTGATGCAAAAGCTGAGGTTTCGTAATCATTACAAGGCCTATATTACATTCACGAAAGAGAGCACTGAAGATCAATAATAATCTATCTGCTGAATCCAAGATCAAGCTGCATTTCCATTCCTATTTTTCACACCAGTTTGCCCACTTAGACCACTCAAATGGCAGCCGAACTTACAATTGTGGTTATTCACCATAGACACCTGAAATTAAATAAAAAAGGATTAGACCACAGTTTTTGTTTTCAGCAATTATAATTTGAACATAGGATATGTCTATGCTTCCTGTGAAAATAATCAGTTATGTAATATCATCAAATTCTCCCCTGATTCATCTAAAATAGCTTTGGCGCAAAACACAAAAAAGCACCCCTTTAATCTTGTTAATTAGTATTACTAAATACCAACCACGAGAGAGAGAGAGAGACCAACATCAAAATGGTACATGTCTAGATAAGAATCAGATTAATGTCAACAAGTCCTATCTGCATGCCAAGCAAATGAAGTTTCAAAAAGCACATTTTTGAATACTAAAGGCAACGCAATAAGTGCCACATGGAAATAAAGGCACATAATACGAACCTATTATTTGGCTATCTGCTTGAAAATCACAATAGAATGAACATATAATTTAGGCAGACGAGAAAATGATAAAGGAATCTATCAAGCATAATTGCCCGGAAGTGAAGAACATAGGGAAAAGCTATGAAGAACCAGGGAGTGAAATAGCAAACATGACTACAACAAACATGCATTTAAACCTTCATTGTCACAAAGATGAATCTCTAAACTTAGTGAACAGCATAGGATATCCGTGGAAGATGCTATGCACACTCCTAAGAATATCAGGATTCATAATCCTGATTTAAGTACCAAGCAATATCATGCCAAGTAAACTAAAATCCATGACAATCCATAAGCTTGTCCTATCATTAGGTAACCATTAACCTTTTCCTGGTAACCTAGCTTACTAAGAAAATTCTGGATGATCAACGAATAACAAGTGAAACATGTGCAAATTTGCATAACACTCTGCAACGGTTAGCTCAGAACAATAAAATTGAAAGGCTCTTCCATTCAGCACAGTTTCAATATATAAGCAGTGATCTCAAGTAAAGAACCAATTACTCCTGAAAACTAAGAAGACGTAACTTCTTCTGTAGGACTAGGACATCTTAATCTTCCCATCTCCATGCTTCGTATTTTAATCTAACATCTAAATTTGCTAATCAAGGCATAAATCCCCCTCTTTTTTCATCAAACATAACAGAGACATGAAAGCGCATGCTGAGAACAAAATGGCAACGACCAAATTTCAACACCATATTTGCTAAATAAACAAGAATAAGGTCTGAAATCCGATGAATTGCAACAGATCAATTATATAGATGGCGAGAGAAATGATACCTCTTGCAAAACTCGGTGACGTGACGAGAGCTGTTGTAGAAAACGAACCACATCAATACGATCACCAAAGTGTCTGCCAAACATTAAGGAACACCTTGCATGCAACAAACAATGATATTCTGAAACTTGACATCAATTTCATACTTAAATTATCAACAGCAAACAAATCAATCACGTAATGCAACATTAAACAGACAGGCATAAAAATGAGAAAGAGATCTGTTGAATAGATAAGGATACTGAAAAGGTAGCGCTCCCACCAATCAAGCATATAAAGACCGAAAGTGACGTTGTAGAGATAGATCTTACGTTGAATCCAGTTCATTTTCATACCCAAAACCTACAACTGATAAGATCATATAATAAGAATCTTGCCAATTCAGAAAAAGTTTCATCTCAAAACTCCACATTTCTGAAATTAGAATTGCAACAGCAACGATAAACGAACTAAACTTTGAATACCTTGTGCATAGAATCGATATTTTCGGGGCTGCAATATTATGTTCGACGGTGATAGAAAGTAGCGACAGAGACAAAGAGAGACGGGCAGAGAGAGCGTCGACGGAAATAGAGTGGGGCGAGAGAGAGAAAGAGCGTCGTGATTGAGAGAGGCAGAAAGCGTCGATAGAGAGGGAACGAATTTAGGGTTTGTTCAGGGTGGGGAAGTCGGAAGTGGGATTGGGGTAGTGTGAACTGAGTAGTGAGTACCGAGTATCAAAACAACGTCGTTTCCAAAATTAGTGATCACATAAATATAATTTGGGAAATTAATTTTGAAGTCGCTCTGTATACCTTAATACGTAAATCAATCTTCGTACTTTTAGAATATTACAAATATATCAGTTAAGATTGGATTATATTTAAATTTTTTTTGTTAGTAATTTGTTATTCATCAGTTAGTAAGTTGCTGACGTATCGACATATTAATATTAAATAAAATTTTAAAAATAAAAATACTCTCAATTTATTTTATCAAATTTAACTTCTGGTTTTTTCAAAAGCAAGTCAAAAACAAACAAAAGCACTTAATTGACTGGAATTTTGGAAGGAGAATCGAAACAGTGTGATGAATTCACATTTAAAAAGTAAATGTTGATTGGGAAAATGGATTTGGGGCCTGCAGAGGTGAGTGATGGAGGAACTTGCAGAGGAATATAAAGGGAATACTTATAATTTGATAACCAAGAACTGTTACGATTTCTGCAATGGCGCTTGCATTAAGCTCACCGGTAATCCCATCCCCAGCTGGGTTAATCGGCTCGCAAGAATAGGTAAAAAAATAGTTTAATTTGCATTTTAATCTAAATTTCCTTTCGATTTGAATTATCTGTTCACGGTGTAGTTGCCATGATTTTCTAGAATCCTCCACCAATTCATTTTTTCTTTCCTAGATGTTGTTAATTAACTCAAACCATATTTCTTGAATGTGAATAGAAACTCAACTCATATTTCTTCATAACATACATATACATGCAGAACATCGACAAGCCTTGAAACCAAAAGCTTCATATTTTTCAATTTGTAACAGGAAGAAAATTAAGATTTACAATAATTAATCATTTTTCTGTTATTAAAAGGCAGGCGTGAAAGCAACATGAGTTGACAGAGGCAGAGCTATCTACAGAGAACACAGTGATAGGCTACCAAACCTAGAAAACTAGATCAAAACCCATCTTGTCATTCTTCTTCGTTTTGGTTCCAAGAGAGAGGATAAAACAATCATAAAATCCCATTTGAACTTTCTTGCAAATCTTTTGTCACCATCTGTCACACTTACAACCTCAAGATCCACACTCCTGCCGCTTACTCTTCCTCAAAATGTCAAGATCTTTGGGTTAATAATATATGTAATCACATAAATTTTTGTGTTATTAAGGTATGGTTATAAAAGAAAAAAATATTACACAATGATCATTATTGTTATTTTTTGTTTTAATTAGGCCACTTTAACCAGAAAATTTAATAAATTGGACATAAAGTATTACATAAGTGTGTCACTTATATTCTCATGAACACGTTTCTTACCGACGTGGCAATTAATAAAATGTCTGACCCGACCGAACTGACCGATTTATCGACCCGCATGTGTCCAGCATGTCTATTCTGTCGAGTTTTCTTGGCAAAGTGACCTTCTTAAAGCCAAAAAATATATAGTGACTACTGACTGACTGATCCGGAGACCCGTCTGTGTTCAGTCTGACTAGTCTATCGAGTTTTCGGGTCAAAGTGACATTCTTGAAGCAAAAAAAAATAGTGACCACCACGTATCATTTTTTTGTGACCAAACCTGAGCAACACGAAAACTTTTATGACCACCGATATTATTAACCCCAAGATCTTTCCGTCAAACTTGTTTGCCACGCCACTCCTTTCTGCCACAGGTCTTCCCCGCTCGAAGTCGTTGTCATACTACCGTTCCCATTATTTGAATCCCAAAACCCAGAATTGCCATCATCATCTTCCATCACCACAAATCTCATCTCCTCCCTCTCTCTCTCTCTCTCTCTCTCTAGCGTCTCTCTTCTTCTCCTTTGTCTCCTTCTCTCTACTCTCACTTCCTACCTCTCTCCCTCTTCCGCCTTTGTAGTCTCAAAAAGCTAACGAAGAAGGCCGAGACTAAGCTGAAGACTGCACCTAAGCAAAAAGGCTAATTGTCACGACCCGAGATCAGACCATGACCGGCATATGAGGCAAACCGAACCATAGGCCTGGCCCGACCCATCCTGTAAAATCTTATATCAATTCAATTATTAATAATTCAAACTAGAATTATAAATAAATAAAATTCAAATTTCTTTTAAGAACATAAAATTCAAAAATAATATTTAGTAAACCAACATAATTAAACACAACCATAAACTCACATATTCCCCAGTGTAAAGCATCTAACCCAAAACATACAGACTAGGGCCCGATCAAAAGGGCTTTCACTGTTCAACGGAAAGTCTCTCTGAGCGCTGAAGAGCGAAGGAGATCTAATGCTGAAATAACCTGAAATGTTAGCAACAAAATGGGGTTAGAATACTAAGTGAGGGAACAACACTATAGAGCGTCTCCAGGACCTCACAAAAATCTTTTTGAAAATATTTTTCAAAAATGTCACATATACGTATATATTGATAGAATATTATTATACACTTATATATGTTGAACCAATGATGGTTCATATTTAGATCCTCTTGTGTTTTGATGATGAACAAAAATTGGTAATTAAGACAATAAAGTACAATATTTAATGAGATGACCAAAGGATGCAATTGTTGGAATAAAAGAAGTGTTAATCGAGTAATATTGATACTCACTTGAATAAAACAAGTTTCAGAGGTATGACAAAGTGAAGCTTTCACTCGAGCAACCTGGAAGTCACTCGAGCAAGCAAAAAACCCAGAAACATCAGTAGAGGAGTACTTACTCGAGTAAGAAATAAAGTTACTCGAGTAATCGAATAATCAGGTGTGAATCAGGTCAAAAATCACGCTCACTCGAGTAGGAAATATTCTTACTCGAGTAAGTCATATATGGCAAGAAATCAAACATCAAATGCACTCCAAAAACTAGATTATCAACCCCAACGGTCAAATGGGCAAGAAATGCTATAAATATATGAAGAAAAGGCACATAAAGTATAGATAATCATGTGCTTTCAAGTTTCAAATATTTAGATCAATCCATCAACCCCAAAACACCAAAACAAAGCTAGAGAGCATATTGCAAGCATTAAGTTCATACTCTTATTTCTAGCATAGAGCTTCTACTTGTATTTATTCATAAACACTTTGGGTATGAGAAATGTTTGTTGTGAGCCTTAGAAAAAAACATTGTAAGGGCTTTAAAGGTGTGAGCATTGAGAGAAATCAACCTTGGTTTATTCTTGAACTATAATCAAGTATTGTAAGAGTTCTCACTTAGCTTGAAAGTGAAGGTGGTTTTGCAAGCGTTGAGCTGAGAATCATCCTCTTTGTAAGGCTTTGTTGGATTGAGCCGAAATCAATTATCGTTATAGTGAAAAGCATAAGTGAGACTTAGGTAGTGGATGTAGGCAAGGTTGACCGAACCACTATAAATCATTGTCTCAATTTCGCTCTTACTTTTCAAGTCGCTTCCGTTCATACGAAAGCTCATACCAAAATTCTCCAACACTGTCTCTTCACTTGTGGGTGGAGGGAAATCATTTATAATACTTGTTTTTGTAGACTTAAGAAGCAAACCGTTACACCTTATTTTAAGGACAAAACAAGAAAACCAAATTCCTAATTTTTGAGAGCTCAACTAGAAAACCACTCTTTTTTTTCTAAGTCTCAACAAGAAAAACTATTTACCCCAAGCAAATAACTTTGCTTGTTACAAAATCAACCCAAAGATATAGCAAAAACAAGCTAACACAAACCTAATAGTAAATACAACTGAATAGCTCAAATGAGTTAGAAAGGTAGAGAAGATATAAAAGCAAATAGCAAGTCTTAGCAAGGTATCTCTTATCTCACTTCTGGTGTGGGATGTCTGTATATAGCCACTTGAAAGAAATAGTCGTTGGAAGTCTTAAAGTAGTGGTTGTGAGATGAAACAAATTCGGTCCAGTAATGACATCGCCCTTCACTACATGCGTTATTTTTCTTCCATGTATTTAGTTCATTGTTACATTTGAGTTCTGTGTTTGTTGATAGCAAGTCTACGTGTGTTGCCAGAACTCTTGTGGTCTCAATTTTGTGTGGAGCAACATCCACTTGCATAGCTCAGGTTTTCCGTGCGTTGAGCATTCTTCTGTGTATGTTGATTATACATTTTACGTGCTTTGTTCTGAATTTTAGAATGTTGTCATGTTGCCTAGACTTCTTCTACGTGCGTACTATAACCTTCAACATGCGTAGTCGATCAAAATTGCACCTTTGGTCTACACATGTGTCAGCGAATATTCAAATTCAAATTCCAATGAGCGTTTTGATTTTGTTAGATAGTCTAGCTCATCCTCGTTTACACGCGTAGCTCAGCCATCTACATGCATTGAGATTCTCTTTAAAGATCACATCTTTGCTCATCAAAGTGATCAGCATGCCTCGGCTTTTACACATTTTCTCCTCATCAATCTGGACCCTCATCAAGGTGCACTGTACCATATCATATCTGCATGTGTAGATCTATGTTCTTCAAAGATCACTGCGTAGCAACTCCTTCTGTGTGTGTTGAGCAAAATATGATGCTTTCTTCCTCCTAGTTCAACATGTCTATGAGCTTTGCACTATTTCTACATGTGTAGATCATCCATAATGTGCTTTGTTGCCACAAATCACAGTGTTTGCACGTCTGCACTTCTTTCATGGATGTTCATGAATGTTTTGTGCTCATCATCATCAAAACTAAACTTAATAAAATATTGGGGCTCTCTAAATTCGACAAATAGAATTATTTTTGTAGCTGTTGTAATGGATCCTAGATATAAGATCAAATATCTTAGGTTAAAGTACACTAGTCATTACAGAAAAAATATGGCAGAAGACTTGGTGAAAAAGTTGTCGATGCATTGAATGTGATGATAGAAGAATATAGGGCGATGAATGGAGAACATTTAAAAGGTCAGTCCTCTTTGTCTATTTTGAAGAAGCATGATGATTTCATTAATGCTAAGAAAGGCTATGATAATGATTTTTTAATTGAAGAGGACAAAGATCAAGAAGATGTAGTTTCAGGAGAATTAGATAAATATTTCAAGGAGCGTCTTCAAAAGTACAAAGTTGAGTTTGATCTCCTAAAGTAGTGGAAGGTAAATGAGGTTAGGTTTCCCATTTTGGCTAAGATAGGAAGGGATGGTTTTGCTATTCAAACTTCAATCGTGGCTTTTGAGTCTGCTTTTAGTATTGGTGTAATACCCTATTTAATTTTGTTGGTTTTCTTCAAAAACTTTTATAATCTATTGTTTATTCATATTTCTTTAATCTATTGTTTTATCTTATTTCAATTATTTAAATTTTTATTATAATCTTAGGTATTCTTGAATATTCAAGTTTTGATATGGTTTAAAAATCAAACAAAAATTTTCTAGCAATAAATTTGAAAACCAAAGCCAAGTTTTGAAATTTTTTTGAAATTATAAAAATGGGTTTTAATCGGAAAAAAAAACAATAAAAATCAAAACAGTGAGTTTTGATTTTGATTGGCCAATTAAAAGCCAACCAAAACCAAACTCTCGGCACACTTCCTCCCATTCTCTTCACTCACTTTTCTCACCTTCAAACCCGTCATCCTCCCTCTCTTTTTGCCTTTCTTTTGTTTCTTGTATCAAATTGAGATAAGAATATCTCATTCTTCTCTCTTGTCATGATTTATCATATGGATTTTGTTGGGTGATAAGTTGGAGGTTTGGGTCTAGATTTTTGTTTGATTTTGGTTAAATGCGAGTTAGATTTTGATGGATTATGTTAGCTTAAGGTTAGTAATGCATGAATTGAGTTTGGGTTTGTTTATATTAACTTAAATATTAGTGTTTTGTGTAAGGGTTTATTTAGGTACGAATTTTCAAATGAGAATGAGGTGGATAAATAATGAATTTAGGTTAGATTTTGGTTGATCTTGGTGATATAAATATGAAATTGAATGGGTTGTGATTGGTTTTGGAGATTTGTTGATTTTTATTGAAATGGGTTAGGGTTTGGTGTATGTTTGGTTAAGAAGTCAATGATATTGATATTATTTGGTGAAATTAATGATTGATTTATGTATTGCATCATGATTAGAGGAGATTGGAATGATTTAGAACATTGGGTGTTGAAAGGCTTGGCTTGGTCCTAATGAACAAGGGAGGGGTGAATTGGAGTTTTATCAAGGTAAAAACTTTGTTGAAAATCTTTTGAAAACTAAAACAAATAACAAAGTCTTTTACAAATGAAATCAAAGTATAAATGTGGAAGTAATAAAACAACCAATCCACAATTAAGATAATGCAAATATAACACAAAGTAAAGAGAGTAAGGGAGAGAGAAAATCAAAGCCCAATATTTATAGTGATTCGGTCCTCTTGACTTACGTTCACTCCTCTAGATCCACTAAAGAATTCAAATCAACTATCTCCTCACTTGCGGGTAGAGGGAAACCATTACAACCTCTAGGTTTTACGGGTTTTACTAGAAAACCGTTACACCTTGTTTTTGCAGGCCCAACAAGAAAACCATATCCTTAGTT
>CAODLS010408878.1:0-10738 GCA_948243855.1 Flueggea neowawraea
ACATGATCATCGCACAGAGCTTCATACTAGTCTTAGTTTATTTCCACTCCTGTGGTTATAATCGACTAGGGATGTTTAGAATGAAATTCTTTATCACTTCCAGGTTCTACTATCCAGGTCCTCAACCTTGATAACTCAAGTGCCGAATATTCATTCATGGAAATTTTATCAACCATATATGCACAAAAAATAAATGAATGATAAAACTAATGCCTCATATTTTTATTTCCAAAATAAAAGGTACATATACAATGAATTGGGGCTAGGGCTTACACTAACAAATGAAAGTGCGAATGACATTTGAGATAGAACCGTGTTTGAGAACTAGTTAATCTACCCAAAGGGCAAGCACCTATTGGAGGTAATTGGATACGTGAGTATGAGACATCAATAATCGACAAAGGATATTTACTCAACATGATTAGAAAGTCAACCTTGTTGAAAGATTTACCTTTATCGAATAGACTTTGGCGTTTGGCTAGTCTATACCTCGACATAAATCAATGCATGTAGACACTCTTTTTTCTCAATAGAGAATTTGGAAAATAGACCTATATGGTTTAACCTAATGGTTTCATCGTCCAATGTATGACCTTAGACATTCTTCGAGAGAATGGTACATTCATATCATATCTGTTGTGATAGTAGCATGTATTTAAAGGTGAATCTTGTCATTCCAACCTTGTGTGAATATCACATTTGTAGCTAGAAATAGTGTAGCAACTTGAATGACTCCAAAGATTAGTCGAGATTCAACTTTGAGATTGCTAATATGGGTTTCCTTGGATTCAAAATCCAAGACGTCATTCGAGTCGATTGTTTTCCCTTTTTAAGTGAGTTGGATCAACAAAATTCTTGAATGCTTTAATATGCAAAAATGCATAACCCTGTGAATAAGAGGAAGCCTCTTAGCAAATGCATGTGTTCATGAACTATGTGAAAGGAAGAACGTGTAAGGAATGTTCTTCACACAAATTTCATGTGAATGTGTTTTGTAATATAGAGTACATTTGTTAATTACAAGACCATGTCATGTAATAAATGCTTAGGTGTGTACAATGCATATAGTTTGCTATACAGTCTAGTTAGTTAGCAAATATTGATCCAACACGTAAAAAGGATGTTGTAAAGCAATGAATGAGATTTTTGGATGTTTTAGATGCACTGCAAGGCACTGTATTATCGTAAAGGCTTGGGATAAAATGTGATACAGTTGCTAGCTAGACATGTGATGTGGACTATAAAGAATTCCATGTCTGGTTATGTGTTCTTACTTGGCAGAATTCCCTTTCCGCATTTTAGCGAGGAACACATACAAGTGTGCAGCAAGAGAAGTTGAGGCCATAACTTCATAAGCTGCAGTGGAATAGAAAAGTTGTCTATATATTGGAATGATCAACTTAGCACTAACCCCCTAAAGAATTCACGATAGTCCAGAGTGATAGTCAACTTCGTTTGCTTAAGGATCGAGAAGATTTATAAAAGCCTAAGCAAATCAAGAATAAGTATCATTTTGTAAAATATTTGGTTGCGCAAGTAGATTTGAGTACAAGTTTCACAAGGAGAAGTGAACTTGAAATATAAGTCCAAGCGAAACGTGATTGTAAGACCCATTAATAAAATCCTGATATAAGGAATAAGCTCCTTAAGACCCGCATGTCACCTGAAATATGTAATCGCTTAAAACTGATCTTTAATAAGATCATCGTGAGCAATACATGAGCGCTAATGTTGAGGTTTGACATTTGCAGTAGCATTGAGTGTGAAAAGCATGTCGGACATAGAGGTTACCTATTAACACGGGTGTTTACCTTAGTTTTCCTAGTTCGTTGGGGGGAAGAACTGGGATGAGGATGATTTTGAACATAGAGAGAGATCTAGAACATGTTCATAATCAAGAGGTCATCTTGCATTTCACAGTCGTGAGTTCATTGTAAAAAGGCAAGAAAATTCGTATGAAAAGAGACATACGCCATATGATAAATTCCTATGTCAATCATAAAATTGATTAGATGCTAAAATTGAGAGACTTTAGCATATCCTGTAAGCCAGAAGTAATCTTGTTAAGGTGTTGATTAAGGTTATATGGCGAGATACATCATAACTGAAACTTCTGTGTGGTGTTAACAATATTGTATAAACAGACGCTCCTCCAAAGGGAGGAAAGAACACCACAGTACATGACCATACCACGTGTGCTATTTAAGTGACCATGAGGATGAAAAATATTAATAAACGATTTCCTAGTGTGAGATCCTATCGTGAACATGTGGTTCTCGGTACTACCTACCATTAAAACCCTTAACACATTCAAAACATGTAGTTGAGTTTGGCTACCTTAGCTTCACATTAAAGGTCATGATTGATTCAACCAAGCATGTTATGCTGGGCAAGTAAACTTGGCTATGTGGATTGTCTGGTAAAGAGAAAAAGTTTGTTTCTAGACGCATTTGCACTAGTCTCATAAGTTTGCTTATCGACTCTCATATAGCATGTCATATGATGTGTGAACTTAAGAAAAAGATTTTGTGAGATCGAGAAGTTCGAAAGCAGCAGTTATGTGGTTATGAAATATGGAAAGCCATACAGTTCCAGCAATTTGTCTATTGTTGCATACACTTTGGTCAAAAGGAGATGTTCTACGAAAGACGACTTTTAGCAGGATTGAGATATGAGTTGTTATATAACCCTAACAGATGTATAACAATTACGCTCTCATTGCATGCTGGTCATACAGTCTGTTTGCCCATCTGACACGAGATCTTCATCATGATTGGTAGTAGTTTTATCATGATCCATGACGAGTTATGATTCTATCATGTGCAAGTGAGAGATATTGAAAAAGCGGTCCGTCCATGACGGGTTAACCGAACTCTGTCGGTCAAGGCGTGAACCGGGACGATGTACCGAGACCAATTGGTAAGCCAAATTGAATTGGGAATGAGATGGACCCATTAGGCCTAATTGCACTATTATAAATAGTGATGAATTTCATTATTTCCATAACATGAAAAACACCAACATAAATGTTCCTTCCTCTCAAAGGGGGAGAGAGAGAGGTCAACGGTTTCTTCATCAAAGGAAGAAAGAATTGATCTTCTTCCACCCCACCAGATATCCTATAGAGATCAAGTGAGACGTCTAGATTGCGAAACAGATGAGCACTCCCGTCGACAATTTGACCATGATTTGCTTGCGAGACCAACATCGAAACTCGATCCATGCCGTTATTGTCCGTTGTCTTCCACTGGAGTAGAGGTAGATAACTCGCATCCGCCTTTTTACTATTTGCCGGTTAGGTTAGACCGCCGCATGGTTTCCTTCAAAAACTAAATTAGGCTTGTTAAATAAAAAAATTGTAATCCAAATTTACAAACACACTCATGACACGTACTGAAACTTATTGAAACTCAATTGGAATTACAGTACGTGTGTTTAAAAATTTGAAATATTTCATAAACCTTAATCAAAACTTAATTGAAACTGGCACAAACTATTTTGGGAGTATCAAAAAGATGAATATTGGAATTAATTAACATGGTTGGAAACTTGATTGAAACTTATTGAAATTATATCACTCACTTAACTATTATTAATTGTCTATCTCCATTGAAACTACAATGAAAAGAATAAGTTTGCTATTATATCCGGCATCCACAAAGTAGTTTTGATTAATTTTTTTAATCGCTTTCATTTTAAATAATATGTTAAATGGAAATATGGAAATTGATAATTAATATTCCCAATATTCGGATGAAACGCATATTACAGTAACCTTCCAAAATATGTAAAATAGATATAGCCACAATTTCCCAAAAAAAAAACATTTTTTTAAAGGAAAAGTTAGAGGCTGGATAATCAACAGTGCACTATAGCATCACAATTAGATTGACACCTCAATATCACTTGCATTATCTTCCTGTACTCCAAGATATTATTAAATGTAACATAAAAAAAGCATTTAAAATCAAATGAATTAATAAAGTGCTTTAAAACCGGAGACAAAAATGGGATGCTACCAGTTTTTTTCGTTTTTTAAAAAATTCAGTAAGACTTCATTCATCACTGATGTCAGTCTCAAGAACCGATACAATGAAGTCGGCTAAAAACATGAACCAGTTAATAGACATTCATGATGTGGGAAGTTGACACAAGATCGGTAAGTCAAAAATTAAAAAGACTACAATTATAAACCAAAAACATTACTATTATTGAAATAAGTATTGTTAAGGGTCCTCTTGGTGTAATTTCCTCTTGTTGACATGCTAGATGTGATAATACGGCCCAGCCGACGCAAGCGCCGCCCACAATCTAGTACATTTAGTAAAACAAACCTCAGGATTCAGGTATGCATGTACCGCTATGATTTACATATTAGAGCATACGAAATTTGCTGAAGTTCCGACTCTGAATATAAAAGGGGCAAGGAGACTGTAAAGGAAGAAAAAGGAGCATGGAGAAATAGGTCAGCGCTGATGAACTCAATTTTAGTATACAACAAGAAGTTTCCTCAACATGTTTACGTAAAATTTCTCATTTACCCATCGAAACTTAACATTGCATACTGAAGATATGGCCAAAAAGGATATATGGTACAAAATCAATAAAAATTTCTGATTCACTTTCCCGACTCGGACCCTTCATCCCCAAATCCAGCAATTCGCATTTTCTTCTCTTTTCAGTTGGTCCCCAACTATGAATATTGCCATGAAAAAAATTTAACGGTGAGATGCAAACCTTTGGTCAAAATGACAGGTCATGATCACCCCCAGTTCTTGCACAATAGATCACTCACTACAGCATATCCATTAATGATATGTGATATATATATTTAAGTAATCCAACTTCGATCACCAGAAGACTGCAAAAGAAGCAAAATAGCATGTATTAAAAACAATCGCCATGCAATCAACAAAACTCCTCCATCACTATGGGTGGATGCGTCAAGGCATAACAAAGTGGCTGTGGGTGCATGTATACATCATGCGTGCGCCTGTACATGCGTGTGTATGCATTCGCGCATAATTGCGTGTTGGATAAAAAGATGTTTTTCAAATTACCAATTTAATTGCTTGAGAACTTGAACGATAACTATTTTTTTTCCTGGCAAAATAATTGAAGACGTTTGACTAGATCCTGTTTCAATGTCTCAGGTATTTGCGGATTAAATGTCAATTTAGCATCTGCAATCAACTGCTTCCTGCATCACAGAAATAACAGACATGTCAGAAGGGCAATATAACAATTTCAATTAGGACTTCTAATCAGAAAAGGCTCCTAGTTCCTATCTTATTTCTAACTCATATTCAACTTCTTCCATAATAGGAAAACTAATAACTTTTTGTAATAAACAATATAAGTAAAAATAATGTTCGCATATTGGCCCATGACAGTAATGGCGACTGCAGGTCGCAGTCATGTAGTGCAGTCAAATTCAGTACAACTTAAAATTAAACTTAAATATTTAGTTCTTCAGAAAAGCATTCATACTATATCAAATGCTAATTACTAAGAGTTAGCAATAACATTAGCACAAGTTACTATAAACGAAAATAGCATGTGGTAATTTGAGATATTTTTTTAAATTCTAGGCGCCATCACAGCGTTAAGACCCCAATCCCATTGCACAAGGCAATAAGTGAATAGCAGGTGCCCAACAAGAAAATCAAAAGAACAGTACTTGGACAGAAATTTAACAGAAAGCATGTACTTACATCATAAGTAAATCACACATCAATGTTTAATCCATGTTTGAGGGAAAGTATTCAGCTTTTAAATTTTTCAAAGGTTCAACGATGATTTGGAAAAGAATAACAAAAAATGTTGCACGATGGAGTAGTGATAAAAAGTGAAGAAAAGAAAGAGTTAAGAAGCATATTCAGAAGGAAAGAGCCAAAAACTCAGCTTTTAAATCACCCACGCCCACAAACATATTCCTCTACTTTCTTTCAAATTCATCAAACTGATCACTGACAAATATGACATTTAAAAAAACGAAAAAGAAGAAAAATCATGCTCACAACAAAGTTTTTATCTAGAAAATTTCGCTTAAGATAAAGAGAGAGGAGGGACTAAGGGATTTGATCAAAAAGTTAACTTTGCACATTGCAAATCAAATCAAATCAATTTACAGTATGTGCAATATACTAAACAAGAAAGAGAAAAACCAAAACAAGGCGTAGCACTAGAGAACTAGAAACAAAATATTGTCTTATTAAGAATATGAACAAGGTTGATGCCAACCACTTCAGTTTACACACATAATAAAGAAGAAATGTACTAGAACGTGTCCTATCAACAACAAATATGGTTTCTGTAGCAGCAGTAATTTATGTGAGATTGAGGGAAAAATCATTTGAACTCACAGTAAATAATGCAGACTCCCCTAAAACATTCTCCAAAAAAATACAAACCAGCACATTTAATGTCAAAGTTCTAGCATCCACCTCCACCAACAATCTTTTCCAAGAACATAAATACATTGTCAGATAACAATGCAGCTACTACTTTTTAGTGGCATAAATGTCAATAACGTCTTAAGTAGCCTTGAGGTAGAATATACTAAGTGGTTAAAGAATACACAGAGATGAATTGACGGTAAAATGAATATACTATCACAGGATAATGGCAGGTCAGCTGATTAGTAAAACTCTAACCATCTTATCTTACTTACCCGTCTCTCTCATAACGTACCAAAGAAATCAAAAGGCAGTCTTAAGAACAGTACAAGTGCTATTAAATTTCACAATACATATACTAGAGAAAAGCAACCATCCATTGAATGCTACCTTTTTTTTTCTTTTAAATCTTCCTTTAAATCATCGCCACTTGTTATGTTTCCTTGTGCCCACATCCTCTTTCGTGAACACATAAAACCGTACGCCTTATCAGACCAAACATGTGATCGCAAAGCTGAAGAAGCTTCTTGCTTCAATCTGAGACGTTAATTTAAAAAAGAACACATAAATAAGATGAACAAAAATAATCAACAAGAAATATACACAAGGAATCAAGGAAAAAAATATATATGATAACTGCAACACCAACTTCAGACTTCAGCTACTATTACCCAATCAACAGGAGCATATAACTCAAATGATCAGACAACAATTGAAAATTCAGACATATGCATTTCAGGAGCAATAAGAAACTTAAATTTCTATCCACAAGTTCATGCAAGGAACAAAAAGTAGATGGCATGAATAATTTCAGCAATAATTTTCTTTAACCTAATACAAAAAGCTAGGGGAAAAAAGAGACAGAAATCAAGACACGAAAAACGCTAAGGGCATAGTGAAATAAAGTGAGACATACTCTTCTTTCAATCTTTCAACCTTGGCTTTAGAGAGAGAATCTTGTGACAATAAAATGCAAGCCTCCTCTAGTTTTCTGTTGGACCCTGACATGTCATGCCCCCTTTCTGTTTCCGTCCTGTTCATTGCACCATTGCTCTCACAACTATGAAGTTTTACTGAATTACTAACACCATTTTGAGAGCAATCATTTGCACTTGATGCTGAATATTCATCATGCACCTCACCATTACTTCTGCTTAAACCATTCTTACTAATTATATTTACGTTCTCCTTGTCAAGTTTCTGCAAATGAACTGAACCTTTTGCATCCCCATTGGTTTCCACAACTTGAACCTTATCAACATTTCCATGGCGGCTCACAAGGCTCATTTTGGAGCCATTGCCGTTAATATTAAATTTTACACGTGAACTAGAAGGCACTTTACCAGCTGAAATGTCTTCTCTCAAAGATGATTCGGGAAATGGTTTTGCGGGTGCTGGCTTTGGTGGAACAGCAGTCATTGGGTTTTTCAACTCCTCACTGCCACTTGAATCATGTGATTTTACACCATTGGAAGCAAAAAAAGTGTTGGCAGCTACCGGCCTTTGGTTTGTCCGGGAGAAGAAAAGAATATAAACCTTCTCTGACAACACTTCTTGAAGGGTTGAAAGTGTCACATATGAATCATTGCAGCAATACCACCGACCAATTGCATCCTGCACACAAAATTATGCATACTATAAGCAGATAATCGCCCTAATGGATTCTTTCACATTTAAAACAATATATATATCAGAATGCACAACCATATCAGAAAAATAGAGAATAACCTTAATGTATGCATAATAGTGCCCAGATTCCTGTGAGTAGCCCGAATGTACAATTGTACCAAAGAGATTGTACTGTGGTTGAGAATCCTATAACAAAATCAGAAGAAATTAATAAACAAGAAATAAGCAATATATTTCTTTATGCAACGAACAAGAGACAAAAAAAGAATTACACTGGAACATAATGCAAATGAGTAATAACTCAAAAGGATGTCATAATTGAAGCCTAATTTCAAACCCATTAAAGTTCTCATTTATCCCACCTTTTTTTAATCCAATTACTGCAGAAGATAGATTGTGCCTAATGAAATATACACAGGGAAAAATAACAGAAAACTCCTAGTCTCCAAACCTTAGGATTGAGAACAGCTACCATCCAATTATCCATTCATCACATGGTCTCAGAAAATTCCGAGAAGAATTCCAAGGTCTGAATACCACTAGAAGGCCAAAAAAATGGGCAAACCCAATGGAATCATCACAACATTGAAAGAAATAGCCCTTAAAAATTTTCTGCCTTTCCAGGTGCAAATGTTCTCATAAATAAAAATGGGCTGTAGACACTAGTTTTTTTTTTTTGGCACAATGCACACAGCATAATTAACAAGTCATTGGCAAACAGCTGCTACTCTATAATACACTTTGTTAGCAAGCCACTTAATCCTCAACGTTATAACTGTCCTCTAAAAGCTGTCAGTGAGTTATTACGTGAAAAGACTGCCTTTCTCGAAAACAGCATTCTGCCTTTTTTTTGGCACAATGCATAGCATCAAAATAACAAGTCATTGGCAAACAGCTGCTACTCTATAATAGTCACTTTGCTAACAAGCCACTTAATCCACAACGTTATAACTATCCTCTAAAAGCTGTCAGTGAGTTATTATGTGAAAAGACTGCCTTTCTCGAACAGCATTCTGCCTTGTAATTTCAATGACATCTTTTATATCTTCATTAACAATAACATTGCTTGGAGGACATATAATGCAGACAAGTTCCACAAACAAAGTTATGCCTGAAGCAGTTGCTTTGACCGACATCAAGATCATATAAAGAGTAAAATAGACATTAGACGAGACAATATAGTTTTTAAGTAAAGAATATTCTAATGATGATAGCATACTATTGTCAACAGTGCAAAATTACATACACTAGCACATAGATGGAGGTTAAAGATGATGTAAGGTACATGATGTATGAGCAAAGCCCATAATGAAAGTTGCCTTTAAAATTTGTTCATATGATTGACAACAAAAATTCAATATACTTTCATACATGTTCACAACATAAGGTGATACATTGACTTTGTAAACCAAGTCTTATATCCTACATTGAAGAAAATGGATTCAGTCGAAGAAGGTGTCCTTGTTGATTTAAAAAACATTGACAATTTTGCAATTCTCTAAATCAAGAATTCGTATAATCAGATACTTTTCAAGACCATGTCTTGCAATTGTCTTATTCAGGATTTCACATAATCATATACTTCTTAAGATTAACTTTAAACTTCTTTGAGAGAACTTTATCATGGTTACAAGGGGCCAGCACTCAATAATTATATATATAATGGGCTTGTTTAGCACCCTGTAGTATAAAGCATGTATTGTATATTTTGTATAACTACTTTTACTAAAAGATGAGCAATCTCTCTACTTTTTTACCATTCAATCATTTATTAATCATTATAAAACCTACAAAACCTTATCCTTGTCCCAAACAAGCCCAATAAATCCATCTTTGATCTTACTTAGGATATTTCAACTGTGCTGCCACCTTCAATTTCTCCTCATTTTCTTTTCATACAGGCATTGGGTACTGTTCATTCAACTGTCCAGCACAGACCACAACCTACCAATATCTTCTCTACCAAAATTTTTATCCTTTAAAGCTCAATCCCACTTCCAACACCAGACAATAAAACTTCCACTCTTTCATCTATTAACCCATCTCAACAAGTCCCAAATCCCTATCTGTATCAGCTGCATGTTCAACAATTAACTGTAACCAATCAAAATAAGTGCCAATATTAGTCAAAATTTTCCTCAGTCTTTATTTCTCTTTGGTTCATTGAGCATTTGCTTTTTCAATATACCATTGCAAAAAAAAAAGTCCTAACCTGATGTTTATTTGTTGAACTTCCTATAACAATTAACCGCCTACATGGGTTATATTGTTTACAGTATTAAATTCATGCTATTTCAAAATTGTCTGTCATGGCCATGTGTGAAAATAAACTAATAAAGAATTTCATAACCTTATTCTGAAAAGAAAAATGCAATTCCAATGAAACAAGTGCACAAGTCCTGCTGGAAAATTCAAAGAACTGCACATACCTGGCTTGATTTGGACATGAAGCTTGAAAGCACCAACACCTCTTCAAATGAAATAGCTTTATCAATTTTTCCACCAAATATGCCCTCAAATCTCTGCCAGCATCAAAATAACTCTTTATTTATGTTGAACAACACCATACCAAACTTCAGCTAAAATAATTTAGATAATAACCAAGAAACTACAGAAACAAAGATGCTCTACCTTCAGTTGAATCACAAGAATATTTGGTGCTTGAAGCACAGACATTTGCTTCCTGGCTGCTACCAATTTCTTACAACTAA
>CAODLS010408919.1:0-10626 GCA_948243855.1 Flueggea neowawraea
AGTTCAACTCGATCACAAAAGTTCTATTTTGTTCAAAATAGTCACTGAATTTTCTTGATTTGTTCAAAAATGTCACTTTGACCGTTTTTAATAAAATTCGACGACAGAAATAAAAATAGGGCACTTACATTTGTTTTTTAAACTTGTCATGCGCCACATAAACAATTTTAAACACATAATAATAATAATAGTAATTTAATGTGTTTAGAATTGCTTACGTGGCACATGGCAAGTTTAAAAAACATGTGTGTACTCCATTTTTATTTTTGTCGCCGAATTTCATTAGAATAGTTAAAGTGACCTTTTTGAACAAATTAAGAAAGTTCGGTAACTATTTTAAACAAAATCTCACTTTTGTGACCGAAATTGAACAAATCAACAAAGTGATAAAATTAACCCACAAAAAGAGAATGAAATGAACCAAGAAAGAAAAAGGAAAGCTGAGATGTAGAAGTTATATAATAATCTTGGCCATGTACAGAACTTTGGATCTGGTCCATAAGATCCTAAAATTGAGGTTGTTAAGTGTTTTGGTTTCAGTTAGTTGTCGAGATACTTTCTTTCAAGTTGTCCTTTTTTTTCCAATTTCTTGTTTTCTATACATTCAACCAACAATCACAATATTATATTTTAGACTGGTCATCACATTCTTCGCTCCTTGTTCACTTATATATATATAAACTACCCATTAATTAGCAAAGAAATTTTCTTCCCTACATTTAGTGCATGATAAGACTCATGCACCATACTAATTAAAATATGAGATTTAGATAATTTGACTCACTTTGTAATATATCTCAAAGAAAATCTCATCTTCTAATTGGTTTGATTCCAGTTATCTAAATCTCATTTTTTGATTAGTTTGGTGCATAAGTCTTGTCATACATTAAGTGTAGGCAATAATTTTTTATTAGCAAATATCCAACTTCTATATAAGCTAATCAATTCACTCGTTGCCTTGCAACTCGCAATCAATAGTTTCTTCAATTGTTTTATTTGGGGACGGCTTACCAGAATGTGCAAATGTTAAGCCTTGGTGCTAACCCAAATCCATTGTACTAAGTGCAACTAAGGTACTAAAGAAACAAGAACAACAACTACTAATTCATCTGCTAATATATTTCCAAAAAGTCGAAAGCTAAGTGATAAAGGTTTTGTGAAATCTTTTAAAATGTTAATGGGTAAAAGGATTGGGGTTGGTTGAATGTATTTACCGAAATAACTTAATCCTTTTTTGCTAAGACCTGCATAAAAATATGCTACTGACGTAAGTAAAGCTAACACAACGGTAGTATTTATATCATTTGTAGGTGCAGCTAACTCCCCATGGGGTAATTCTATGATTTTCCAAAACTATTGCACCAAACAATGCTCTACCATGGTTTAACCCTCCCCTCTAACACCTCTATCTTTCTCAGCCTATCAGTATGTTTGGTTCATGGAATTAACAAGGAAAGAAATTGGAATTCTATACGGAACTCATATGATGTTGTTTGGTTTGTAGAATTCCAATTCCACGTATTGTCAATTCCATGATTTTGTGAAATAGCAATTCCTAGCATACAACTAAGAATTGCAATTCCACATCTCCACGGAATAAGTACTGAATATAAAAAGTCTTTTGTGTTTTTACTAAAAATTGATGTAGTTGGATATTTTTTTTGCTAGTTTTTAGAATTTAAATGATATTTTACCATTTGTCATTTAACAATTTTATTATATTTTAATAAATTATTTTGTTTACCATTTATTAAGTTGCTTTATTTATTTATTATATTTTATTCTTATATTGTTTACACGTTTATTTAAATGAAATGTCAAAAATACAATATTTAACTTTATTTGAAAAGTCAGAGACAAAATAATCTTTTTAAATAATTTATATCATATTCCTTAAAATATTTCATTCAACTAAACAAAGGATTGACATAGAATTATTATTCTATTCCATCAACCAAACAATTGAATAGAATTGATATTCCATGGAATAACAATTATATTACATTTTATTCTATTCCACGAACCAAACGGTCCTTATCTTCCTACGCATTGCGTAGTACAAAGCTAGAATAGCCCCCTTGAACACTTCAATCTCTCTCTCTCTCTCTGTGTAAAAATTAAAAACAAAAATTTTAATCCTCGCAATTCTCTTTCAATAGCTTTTCTCAACTCGCTCTCGTCTTTGTCTCTTTTCAGCTTCGTCATGGTGTATAATGGGTGGGTCATGAGAGGAAGAGAAGAAGAGGTGTTTTTATTTGGGTGTTTGGATTCAAAATTGAAACAAATAGTGTTGTGGGATAATGAAGTTGTCATTTCAGAAGAAATGAAAAGAGTAACAGTGGTGGGTTTTTTAATAATCTGAGAAAAATAAAAAAAGAGGAGCAGCAATGGTCGACTTCTCTTGTACATTCTGATGAAGAAGATTTTTTTTTTGGGAAGATGACGTTTTTAAGGTGGAGAGAGAGAGATGTAGGATTTGAGATTCCATTGAGGATTTGAGATTTGTCTGGAATTAACCTAGAAAGATTGTATAAACCAACTAAGAGATAATAGCCTTATTTTCTGGGGATGAAATCAAATATTTTGGACATACATTTGGGGTTTTTTTTGTGGAAAATGACACTGACTATACAAACAAAATAGTCAGAATTCATGAATGTCTCTGAAGTTTGATATAATTTCTCTTTTGGTCTCTGCTTTTTTCTAAATTAGCCACTCTACTCCCTCATTCTTAACTCCATTAGTTTTTTTAGCATGCCACGTCACATTTGCAATGTGGCATATAGTCCCATTATTATATAAATTTTAAGGACCATTTTGCCCTTTCATCTAATCTATCTCCTTTTGTATTTCCTCCCTCAATGAATTAAAGAATTTTAATTTACACATGAAATTAATAAAAAAATTGAACAAATTGAAACTCACATTTTCAACCAATCAATAATCGAAACCCATCTCTCCCTTCTCTATTTATACCTCACCAATACATTATCTCTCAATTAATCAACCTATTAATAATTGAAACCCATATCTCCCTTCTATGTTTCTACCTCACCAATACATTATCTCTTAATTAATCAACCTAGAATGCTAAAATCCAAATTTTCCTCACCTCTCAATCATTTTGAACTAAATCTATAGACAAATGAAAAATTTACAAAAAAGGCTAACAAAAAATTGAAAAGGAGACCCGGAGTCCTCATTCTTCAATTTGAAACCAAAATTTGCAACACTTATCTTTGACTTTAAGCGCAGATGTGAAACCACTGCCATCATCGAAAGAAAATTGAGCAAAAGTCACCTTTCAAACGCAAACTCTCAAGCCTCCTTTTACACACACACACATACACACAAACAAACTCTTAGAAGAAAAATGAGCAAAAGAAACCCTTTAAACCCAAACTAAACTGAAAGGAGAAGAGAGTGAACAGAGAAGGGAGAAAAGAAAAGAAAGAGTCAATAATGATTAGAGAAGACAACACCCAACACAGAGGAGAGAGAGATTGCGATGACAAACTGAGCAAAGAATGAAGGTGGAAGAGAGAGGATTGAGTCGCGATGAGATAGAATGATTAAGTTGAGAGGGTTAGTGGTTGCAGTCAATAAGATAAGAGATGGTGGCTGGTGGAGGTTATGCATTATCGATGAGAGAGGGGGATGGACCAAGTTGAGAGGGTTGGGTATCAATTTAGGAAATTAAGGATTTAGGGTTGGTTTTGAAAAGACTCGGTCCCAATAGAAATGACACTCCAATAGGGGGTGCCAATAGGAATAACAATCCAAGAGATGGGTGAATTTTATTTTTAGCAAGTTAAACACTTTGTTGAAAATCTTTTGAAAATTAAAATAAACAACAAAGTTCTTTTAAATCAAAATCAAAGTTCAATATCGAAGCAAGTTAAAAACCAAAGATCCAATTCACACACAACAATATAAATCAAATAAAAAGTGAAAAAAGAAAGGGAAGAGAAATATCAAAGCCCAAGATTTATAGTGGTTCGGTCCTCCTTGACCTACGTCAACTCCTCTAGATTCACTAGAGAATTTCTATCCACTATCTCCTCACTTCTAGGTGGAGGGAAACCATTTACAACATTTGTTTTTGCGGGATTGACAAGCAAATTGTTACACCTTATTTTAAGGACAAAACAAGCAAACTAAATCCCTAGTTTTTGTGGACTCAACTAGAAAAATGAAACCACTTATTTTCAAGACAAAACAAGCAAACCAAATCTCTAGTTTTTGCAAGTAACAAACTAGAAAACTTACACCTCTAGTTTTCTAAGGCTCACTAGTAACCACTCTTATTTTTCTAAGGTACAACAAAAAAACCTATATACCCCAAGCAAACAACCTTTGCTTGATACAAAATCAACTCAAGATATAACAGATTAAAGCTCACAAAGACCCAACAATAAAATTTCAAGTAAATAGCTCAAATGGGTTTGAAAGGTAGAGAAGAGAGATAAAATGAATAGCAATTCTTAGTAAGAGTATCTCGTACTTCTTTTCTGACTTTGGACGTATATTTATAGCCACTCATAAGAATATAGCCGTTGGAGCCTCAAAGCAGCCGTTGTAAGAGAATGGAAAATTCTGTTTTAATTGACGTCACCATCATTAATGTGTGTTGTTCCTCATTAACGCGTTTTTTTTTCAAGCATGTATCAGATATCAACGTGTGTTGTTGGCCATCAGCATGCCTTGTTGAAATTGTAGTGCTTCTGGTTGAGAAACGACTATCATTAGCACGCCTTAATCATTATTAACATGTGTTGATCAATACTTCAGCGTTCCTTATTGAATGATTAGTGTGTCTTGCTCCACATTCTAGAATATGCATTTTCACCTAAATAGCCATTAACGTGCATTGTTAGAGAATATTCAGATTCAAATCTCAAGAAGTGTCTCATCTTTATCTCCATCTGAAGCTCATCAACATGCGTTATTCATTTTTCTTCAATGGTGATAACAGGCGTTCTTAATTTCATCAACATCTCCTCAGCACAATGGCTTGGATAAGTTCTGAGTTAATTCCTCAACGACGAGCGTTGTTTATCAACAATGCCCCTTAATGAGTTTGAGTATGATACCATAAGCTTCAGTCATCATCTACGTGTGTTGTTGGATCATTAATGTGCCTTGTTGCCATTTTTGCATACATCGACGTGCCTTGATGATAACTAACGTGTCTTATTCGTCATTAACACACTTTATTGAATCGATAAAGTGTTTTGTTGCCAAATATCATCAAGTCTGCAACTTTGTACTTCTTTCATGGATGTTTTGCAATCATAATCATCAAAACCGAAGTCAACAGGTTTAAGCCCTTTAAGGGTTTTCATTTCTTGTACTAACCCATTACTTTCAGTTGGTTTGGTTTTTAAGGTTTATTCATTTGATGTGAATGGTGGGTTGAGGTAAAAGATAGCGAGGAATGGATGGGTTAGAGTTTGTGCTTTGACTATAGTGGTGATGGGAGATGAAGAACGATGGTGGTGGTTGAGTTTTGAGTTTTATTAAAAAAGAAAAAGGAATAGGTGGGTCAAGTTAAGTTCGGTTTGGTTTGGTTTAGAGTGAGAAAATATATTTTAAATTCTAGTGTAAAACTAATGGAGTTAAAAATGAGGGAACGAAGCAGCTAATTTAGAAAAAATAGGGACCAAAAGAGAAATTATACCAAAACTTAAGGACCGCCATGGATTTTGCCCAAACAAAATTGTTCAATTGTTTGGAAAGATAGAGACGAGAATTATGGTGGTGGTGGTAGGTTTGAAGAAGAAGAGTTGGTTAGTTGATTGCTATTTTTGGGATTTTTTGTGTGCATTTGAAAATATTTGGATGTGGAGGTTAATTTGAAGGTGGTTTGGTGGGAGTGTTTAGGTTATTGGTTTGGTTTTGTTAGGAGTGGGTTTTGCCCATGTGGCAAGCCTATGCCAAACTTTTGATTCACACGGTGTCTGATTGAAAATTCTAGTTTCCAGTTCAAAAAATCTGGCATCAATGATTATAGATGAACAAATCCCTTAAACACAGTTGGCAATTCCAGCTTCTAGATTCAGAATATCCGACATTAGTGACCATGAGTAAACAAATCCCTTAAACATAGTGGCCTTCTTGGACAAAAAAATGTATTTTGTTATCATACTTAAGAAATACCAAAGTTTAAATACCACGAATAAAATTAACGATTGGTTACCAAAATTATGATTTTTGCCCAAGATGGTCACTTTGGACGGTTTTTGTTAATGTCAGTTCCTTCTCTTGCACATTAACGCATCCATAATTGTAAAAAAAAATGACACATAGGATTAATTGTGTAATAATTTTGCCATCTGACTGTTTTCATTGGTATTATTCATCTATTTGCTAATGTGTAGTTGAAGTGACATTAGCATACTAAAACAAGCATGGCGCCATCTCAGTTGTCACATCAGTAATCAAACAAAAATTGTTGACAAAAAACATAGGGATGACAAAATTGTTACACATTTTTTAGTTTAAAATTTGGTACAGAGTTTGTGACATATTTGTAAATTTGATTTTTAATGACACGAGGCGTTCTTTTAACGCTCTGGACGTCCTATTGTGAGTGTCGTTAATAGTATCAGGAAAAAATAGTTAAAAGTGACTGTCTTAGACAAAACACACAAATTTAGTGATCGTCTTGGGAAAACTTGAAGTTTAATGACCGTGCTTGAAAAAATCATGAAGTTTAGTGACTGTTAATAAAATTAACTCCTAACAAACAATGGAAATGATGGATTGAAACGGATACGTTTAGACAACGCGAGAGAGAGAGAGAGAGAGAGAGACGACGTCGGAAAGCGTGAGGGAAGTCCAAAGTGGTCGTCTTCCGTGTGCTTCCGTAGGTAGAATGTTCCCCTTCCCGCCCAAACCCAACTGTCTAGTGTCCAGTACCTGCTTTGCCTGACCGGATCTCAACCTACATAAGTTAACTAGGACTGCGCACATACTCGTAGAAAGTAAAGCTGTGGTAAGGAAAAGAAAGGAGCAGGATGGTTAGTGAGGCAAGGAGAATCGAAATCGAAAAAGACACAGAAGCAGAGCATGTTGAATCTACCGATTACTACTTCAACCGGATTGGTAAGCCAATTCCTATCATCAAAGAAGATACTAATGATTCTCCAGTGGCAGTGTTCCAATTAAAAAACCCTCCCTCTCAATCTCTCGCTGTCTCCCTCCCCCACCGCCTTATCTTCGTCGCCCATTCCTCCGGTAATTACTTTTTCCCTTAGTCTTCATGTGATGATGTTTTGATGTTTGTATATGCGGCGCATGTTGTGATGTGTTTATGTGCTTAAGGTTTTACGTTGCCAGAACCAAGGATTTTATGGATGCTGCCAAGGATATTAAGGACAAAGCAACTTCTTCTTCAATTCAACAACTGTCTCCTTGACGTTCCTCTTCCTAATCTTCACATTCTCTAAGTTTCTTCTGATTTCTCCACTCTTGCTGTTTCCGCTGCTCAATTTATTCACTTTTTTTCGATTGATTCTCTTATCAACAAGGTTAAACCCTATCTACTGTTGTTTTCTTTTCTTAATTTCGCTCACTTTCCACTCTTGTGACGTGTTATTATTATGTAGGACGTAAAATCTGTTTTCTCTGATTCGGTGCCTGAGCCAAGCACTGTCAAGGACTTCAAATGGACCAAAACTTCACAAACTTCTTACCTTGTTTTCTCCGACAATCGCAAGCTATATCACGCTGCTCTTCATTCCCCTCTCAAACGCGTATTGGACAATGTTGATGCTGGTATGTTCCCTCCTCTTTCTCGCCCCAGCTCCTGCCTCTGTTTATCAATTTTATCTTGCTGCATTTCTACTATTATCTCTTATGCAGAGCTTTTCTGTGTTCATAGTTGACTGGAGTGTAAAAGGAAAGTTAATTGCTGTGGCTAGAGATAATTTCCTTATTATTTTTTCCTCCAAATTCAAGGAAAAGCTGCGCATATTCCTACCATTTGAGTCCTGGGTTGGTGATTCCAATGATAAATCTATTGTCAAAGGTACTATCTTTCTTCCATTATTAAGAATTTCTCTTTTCATGAATAAAACTCTCTCACCTTGAGTTCAAGATCAATTGTTTACTTGTATACACTTTTACCTTACCTAAAATTCTTTGTGTTTCTTGTAACTTTGAAGTACTGCTGCCTTATGGCTTAATTAGTTTGATAAATTCAGTAATTTTCTCTTGAACTATTTTTTTTTTCTTTTAAATAAATATGCCAGTGGATTCCATCAGCTGGGTACGTCATGATAGTATCATCGTCGGATGCTTTCAACAAACAGTAGATGGCAAAGAGGAAAATTGCCTTCTCCAAGCAATCAAAAGCACAGATGGAAAAATTACTGATGCTAGTATTCCTGTGCTTGACTGGAGGATTTCAGTTTAAACTTTGTTATCATTACTAATTAGTTTCTCACTTTAGTATCTGATTACAGTCACTATTATGGAATATTTACTTTTGTGCATGAAGGCACTTGTACTGTGCTTTCTTTAACCAGTTTAATTGAGTAAGATGCAAAAATATATAAGCAGTTGGTGATAGATATTGCCTATAATTGTTTCACTGTACATCTGTAACCTCTGAAAGTTCTTGGACGAAAAGAAAAAGAAAAACTTTTGAAAGTGCAGAGTCAACTGATGGAAAAACAAGCATGATTGTAAGATATGATGTATTTAATATGTGCAGGTCTTTAATCTTTGAAGGGCATTATATTTTCCTGTGTTATTAAACCACTTTCATGTATTCATGCAGTTTTAAATCACATTTTTTTCCGTTGGACATAAACCTCAAATCCACCATGAGAAATTTTGTATATTTTAGATTGATTCATGGAAGCTTGTCTTGGCACTTTTTCTGTATTTGGACAAAAATCAAGACTTTACTGATTCATTTCATAATAAAGCTTAGTGAACAACTGGCCACCATTCTCTATGTGCTTTCGTTGTCTGATCTGAAAATTTATTTTGAGTCAACAAGTAAAAGGTTAAAAATTGATTATCAATTATTTGGTTGATGTCTAGATCTCATTTGTGTGGCCTTCTTGGAATGTTTCGTGCAGGCTACTTGCAAGCCAGTTGTGCTATCATTCTATGACTTGTTTTCTGGTCTTATTAATGACATTGTGCCCCATGGAACTGGGCCTTATTTATTCTTAAGCTATATGTGTTTTCTGGTCTCATGAATTTATGCTGCTTTTTTCCTTTAAATGTGTTTTTTCATGCATATGAGTAGAGATTTTATAAGTCAATGACGGGTATCTGCTGTCTGTATTTTAACCACCATACTCACACATATCCATTTTATTCCGCCAAGTAGGTATCTCTGGCACAACTTAATATTCACTAGAGAAGGCTTTCGTGTTCTGGTTATATCTAACTTGTTATCTGTCAATTTGATTTCAGTGGGCTTGCACTTGCTGCCAATCGGAAGAATACAGATCAGCATGTTGTATTGCTTGGTTGGTCAATGGATAATGACATAAGTGACATTGCTGCAATTGACATTGAACGAGATAGTTGGCTCCCGAGGATTGAACTTCAAGGTGCTTAAGTTCCATACTGTTGATTATGTTGGATGAGCTATAACTTATCGTATTCTGTTACCATGTTGAGTTCCTTTATTTCTTTGGTATCCCCATGAGGATGGACAGAGCTGTCTTTTTCTGTAATGGATCTGTAAAAGTGTGTTGTAGGCCAATGTCTTTTCCTATTGCCTTCATGTTCCTCCAACTTATTTTTGCAGGCCCTTTATTTGTGCTTTGAAGTTTTAGTTTTTCACAGCATGTGTTAGTGGTGATTCTAATTTATTTGGTGCTTGTATGATCCTGTCCCAGATAATGGTGAAGATAATTTGATCATGGGACTCTGTGTTGATAACGTTTCCCTCTATGAAAAGGTGAAGGTTGAAGTTGGGGTTGAAGAACAGAAAGAGCTTTCCCCATATTGTGTTCTTATGTTTGTAACTCTTGAGGGAAAGCTTGCGATGTTCCATGTTGCAAGGTGTCATTGTTACATCATGTCTATTTAAGCAATATTGATTTTCCTTCTTTTCCTGCTGATGGCCTTAATTCTTTTTACTAATTAATTATGTTTTCATGTGCTAGGCATTTAATTAATTTTTCTTTTAGTGTCACAGAATCTGCCTCTCCATCTTTAATTGATTCTTCCCTTGATGATGACGAAGAGGACATCCTTGAAGAGTTACCTGAAGTACGTGATGAGTCCAGTTTTTCTTCTGGATCAGACCAACAAACACTGCAGGAACCGTTTTTAGGGTTCCAGTTGCAAGATGTGAGAAAAAAGGAAGATGATGATATTTCTTTGATTGAAAAGAATGAGAATTTAATCAATGAACTCGAAAAACAACCAGTTTTTCAGGAGGAGGTTGTTAAAACTCTTGAATTAAAATCTCATGTGGATTCTAAGTCTATTATGGTGGAGGAGCAGCACAAAGTTCTTCCAAAAGACCTAAACACGGATATCATTGATCAGAAGCAGCAGCTCTATAGGCAGGAAAGTGGTGCACTAGGCCATCTAAATTTTAAGATAGCAAACTCAGAGGGCCCAACGACAGTAGGGGATTCCAGCAAATTA
>CAODLS010408976.1:0-11013 GCA_948243855.1 Flueggea neowawraea
GCAATCTGCTTCTGCCATCTACTATCTTGTTACGAAGCAACCCTCCAGAAGTGAAAATGCTCTATTTCCTGCCCAATATACAGTAAACGAAACGACAAGTGAACAGTGGCTTCTCCTTATTCTCCTCAAATATAAAACCAAGTAAAAACGTATACTCAACAAACCTTCCACTTCTGGCACTTGGTGGAATCAATCCTCTCTTCTCCAGACTTTTAAACCGGTCCTTCAGCAGAGTGCAACAACCCTTTTGTACAAACAACAACAAAAGTACAATTCAAATTTCTGATTTTGGGTAAACTTTGTTTCAATTAGAAACCTTTTTAAACAAAAGGCTGAAAATGAGGACCTTAAGCTTGCGAAGGGATCCGGTGATTTCTTCGGACAATAACACTTGAGCAGGAGCAGGCTGAAATCTGAGATAAGAAATGTCAATTAGTAGATCCACTTGAGAAAACAAATGATTTATGGGAAATGGGTACGAATCCAACATAAATGAGTAACAAAAATAAAAAATCTCCCAAGCCGGACAATTTTTGTTTGTCGGTTCGTTCTTCAATTCAATAAGCAACACAACAAAAAGCGCCGCAAGTACAAAGGGTAAGAACTTTGAGAAAACGTGCATACTTGTGCTTTCCCAACCGTGGCGGTCGAGCCTTTAGCTTTTCTTGCTTAGCTACTACTCGCCTCATATGTCTTTTCTGCTTTTCCTCGTCCTCTTTAGCTATTTCTTCCATTATATCTGACAAGCTGCAGTTGAAGACCAAATAATAGCATGAAATAACTTCCAGTAACATAATTGAAAAAAATTATCATCTTACCAGTCAATTTCTTTTGAAAGTTCTTCTTTCTTTTTTGCTTCGTCTTCTTTTCTCTTCTGTTCTTTAAGTCTAGCTCTTCTATTTAATTCGACTTTGGTAACTTTCTTCACCTTAACAGGCCTGAAGGATGGTTATTGAAGCGAAGAATTCAAATGACAATGGCAATTCTGGTACACCCGTGCAATTTCTAACTATTACAGCAGCATATTTGAAGAGAATAGAAAGAACATGAAATGAAAGCCCATCAACGCTTAAGAATAGTGTTATTCAATGATTGGATTGCCGCATCACTTAGATAAAGTGAACTGGTTTTCTTCAGTATTATAATAAACATAATATGCATGGGACCATATAATGAAGCTAACCTTTTCTCTGGTGTAGTGTCCTCTTTCTCACTCAAATTCTCTTCATTAGTATCGTCATCACTTCCTTTTTCTGCTTCGAGAAAGTAAATCTAAAAGAATAACTGATGTTGTAAATTTTTTTTTTAATGTAAAATGCATAAGCAAAATACATCTATGCACACGAAGTAAATGATAGTAAATATATGAAACAGAAGAGACTCACATCTTCTTCATCAATTATTTTATACTCTCCAGGAACAGTTAATGGTACAGGTTGAGGGCCCAACTCAGTTTTGTAGACTTTCTGCATTTCTTCTGCAACAGCTTGAGCTAAAGAGTCCTGGATTGACGTAAAATCAGCATTGTGATTTTGAACAATGAATGAAGCACGGGAAAATACAAGAAAGAAGTCTATATGAATCAATTACTTGATGAGCTTCAAATGGAGGATTGAAAGAGCATCCTGGAGGCTCAACTTCCACCGCTGGAATAACCGAAGGCTTAGATGCCTGCAAACAATTATGTTATTATATAACTTAAAAAAGTTAATTGAAGAAAATTATTTACTGATGGAATGGTCCAAAATGTGAAATATCGAGAGAAAGAATACAGAAAAAAAAGAAGCTGGACGCAATAGCTTCTACTCGCAGGTTGAGTGCTATTAATCTGATAAATAACTTGGCTACAAAGTTTGGTACGGATACTAGCCCCATAATTCACCATACAATAAACTGTAAAAGTGGTGGTGAGCAACACTTGGAAATGGACTTCAGATAGCACACATAAGAAACTTTTACCGATCATGAGTTAATTACACAGAGTAAAAATCTTCTTAGCCCTGAGAATAAGTACATTCATCCAATAACTAAAACATCAATTAGCTTACTAATTACAAAGTTGGATATGCAAGCATAACCCTTTAGGCCAAATATGAAATCTAGACCCAAGTCCTAAACCTAAGCTTTTAAACAAACCCCTTCTTGGTCGCAAGCCTAAGCCTTATATACTGAAGGTGGCCAAGCAGTGTAAAACCAAACAAAATGCTTGAAACAACTGCCTGCTGCATCAATTTACTCTTGCAGGAGTTGACAACTGTCCATTCAACACTACACAGCATTGTATACTAAAAAGCACAATTAATCAAGGAAGCAATAATTATAGAAAAAGTCAATACCTTTTTAGACTTGATGCCGCCTTCACCTGCATTTTCATTCTCCCATATATCTAGCATCCCAGAATCATCGATCACACCACCCTGAAACACAAGATAAGCACAAGGACACAAATAAGAAACAAATCAAAAATGAAAAAAAAAACAGTGAGAAAAGAAAAAGAGTAAACAAGCTGACCTTATTAGCAACATCCACAGTAGCATCCAAACCCTTGTTCTTCTTCTTCTTCTTACCCTTCTTGAGAGAAGAAGAGGGCACAACATTAACAAAAGGGTTCTTCTGCAAAACGCTGTCGCATCGAAGAACTTTTTCTCGATGCTTTTCAATCTTCCGCCTCACAGAAAGATCTAAACTTCACAAAGAACAAGACTTCAAGCAACAAAACACCAATAAAACTCGGAAAACGAAAATGGTAGTTAAGTAATTATGGGTTAGAGGTGTGTGTGAGTGCCTTTTGATTTATCAACGAAGAAGAGAGAGTCGCTGGGAACATCGGTGAGAGAGCCTCCGGTGAGAGCGTCTTTCGTTGATTTTTCAATGAATTCGTCTATGTCTTCTGTGCTTATGTTTGCTCTCCATGCTTTCTTCCCTTTCCTTGAGCTTTTTGGTCTCTTCCCCATCTCTGTGACTCTGTTTTTAGGTTTTGCCTGCGGGGGCGAAGCGAGGAAGGAGACTTTTTGTAAGACCTTGTTTGCCTAGCTGTTTATAGGTTTTTAGCCTAATTGAAACGGGGCCGTTTTATTCTGAATGCACCAAATTCAATGGATAATTCAATGAGCCCAACATCAAGTCCATTTCTTTAAGTCAAGGGCTTAGGTCCAAGATGATGATTTTTTATTAAAAAATAATAAAAAAACTATAATTTAGTGGTATGAAATTCATTAAAGAATAGACCAATCGAGTTGAGTGGAACTTTGGCATATTAAAAAATATTCTCTCCGTTCCATAAAAGTAGATCATATTTTTTTTATATTTTTTTTCAATACATAGGTTTATTTCATTTTTAATACTAGTATTTATGTCACATTTTACTGTATTGTCCCTACTTAAATGCATAATAAATTGTGTTGTTAATTACTATTAGATAATTATAAGAATTTTTTTAAAAATCTCAATAAAATTAATAACTCAATTAACTTTTTTAATCTATGTACAAAAATATTATAGCCTATTTTTATAGGACGGAGGGAGTAACTTCTTTAACAACTGCAGTTTATATAGTCAATTTATTCACAATTTGTTAGTTAAAAGTTAAATTTAAGTAACTAAAAATTTATACAAAATTTTGGTTTTGTAGGAAAAAAAATATTTTTTTTTGTTTTATATAAACTATCTAAGCAATTTATTAAATTTGAGTTCTGAATTTCAATCCCTTGTAATAAAAAAAAAAAACTTAACACTCCATTTGTAACAAATGAATCAAAAATTTAGAATTTATTTGCAAATGAATTCTCTTATTTGGTATGCTATAACTTAAAACATGAAATTTAATTAAATTTCTCAAAATCATATTTGGAACAAATCAAGAATTGATAATTCATTTCAATCTATTCCTAATATACCCTTCATTACAATAACTTTATATAAAAAATTTATTTATTTTTTAATAATATTCTATTGATATATTTATTTAACATATTAAATAATTATCCATATATGACAAAGTAAAAAAAATCATGGTTATAAGAATATGCATATTAACTTTATATCCAAAAAGATATGAAATAACAGTATTTTAGTCCACATGAAATAACTTGATATCCAAAAAGACGTCATATAAAATACATATATCCAAAAAGATATCACATAAAATACATAAGTTAATAAACTAAACATATGTCAAATCATTCATTCATCTTCTTCTAAAACCAAGACAATTTGATATCATCATCACATGCAAAAAAACTCATTCATAAATAGTCTAGACTGAAATTAAAACCCATTCAATCTCATCCTCCAATTTAATTTTTTCTCTTCTCTACGATCAAAACTCGTTCTCACAGTCATAGTTGTTAATGCAGATGTTGTTTATGTGAAACTATTTGAGATTGACACACTCTTTATTGCTCCAGGACAAACCACAAATGTTCTTTTTAAGACCAAATTTCACTTCACATTTTTATAGTCATAGTCAAAATTTTCATGAATTTTAGAATATGAAGCACCAATTAAAACCCATAATTCACATTTGTTTGCAAAAAATCTTTCACTCTTTAAATCAATTATACCACCTCTCAATGTCACTTCACTTGCTACGAATTTTACGAGCAAATGAAATTGGAAACAAATAATACTCTACTGATTATTGAAATACAGAGCTAAATGTGGAATAACAATTGAAAAAACTAATTTGAGGCGGATTATGAACTTTTTAATAGAAAAATTGGAAATAAGTTGTTTTAAAATCTATAGTAAGTTGATTTTTTATATTCTAAGATTTACAGGGAAGAGAGTCATAATTTTGGTATTAGTAATTTAGCAAAAGGTTAATTTTGACATGTAAAATTTTTTGGGGAATTCATTTAAAAATTCCATCAAATTTGATAAGAATTGGGTTAGTTATCTTTAATTCGGCGGAATTCAATTCTTAGAATTAAAATCCATATTTTTTTACTTTCCAAACACAAAAATTTAGAATTACAAATAAATTATACAAAATTTTATGAAATTTATTTATTCCAAACAGGGGGTTAATCACGGAATTAGAAAAACATGTTAAGACTGACAGTACACAACTATAGGCAAATCAAAATCTATTCTGCTTATGGCTCAAAAAGAGTTAAGCCATAGCAAACTACGTGTTCTATTGGGTTGTTAGTCAACATGATTTGATTGCAGAGTAACCTTATTATTAAAATTTTACGAGTTTAAATTGGATTTAGAGTTGGCATAATTAAACATTTGAATTGGAACAGATAATTTTTGCTTTCTTTTTTTTATTTTAGGTTGCTACTGATCCTGCCTAGTGCCTACCCCACATCCCCCAACAGGTTAAAGAATGTCCTATGTACTCGGTAGTTTTAAAATTGTGCAGAGTTTATGACATTCTATTTCACATTGAGGATAATGGGGGAATCCGAAAATAATTAGGGAATATTTCGTCTAGAAAAATTTTTAGAAAGCCTCTAAACATTAGAAAAGAGAAATAAAAAAGCAAAACACTAGAGAAATTATTCAAAAGTTTAACTTATTTTGTACGGAGAGCAACGGTTTCCATAAACTAAATTTTCATTTAAAAAACAAAAAGAAGAATATAAAAAAATAGAAAAATGTTTTCCAAACTAAACAACTCTTTTTTTTTTTTCTGATTTGATTTGATAGCGCAACTTATAGGAAAGTTCATTCTAGAGAATTTATACTAATAGAGAAGTTTCTTATTGATAAAGTTGTATTTTTTATGTGTGGTTTATTTTTTAATTCTAGGAACTTTTTCGATTGAGTGTTTGGTAGAAATTTTTCTTTCCTATGAAGAAGTTTGTAAAGTATAATAATATTCTCGTCATTAAAATATTAAATTAAGTGAATAAAAATAGACTTTTTTATATTTATAAAACATTAATTAATTTAAAATATAATAAAAAAATTATAATTGGTCAAATGTTTATTCAAAAGCCTAAAAATTAAATACATAAAATATGTACGAATGTTCATAAGTTCATGCATAACATAAAAAAAAAAAGATATTAATGGGCAAATACATGCTTAAGTAAAGGAGTGAAGTTTCAATGTTGTTCTTCGAGTGTTGTACGACAAAAAAACATAAATATAGATTTTATCCTGATAAATTATTTTTTCTTAAAAAGTAGAACATACTCATTATTCTATCAGTAATTAAGTGTCTCAAAAACTAAAGAACTTGACCAATCAAATGAAGTTGAAGTTCCTTTAACTTTTAAATTCTTTCAAACTAAACATGTTAAAAATTGTCACTTCCAGAGAATTTGCACTTTCATAGTGTACTTATTGCGAAGTAAACAAGGATATTGTTTTAGTGAGTACAACAATTGAACAATCCCATTATGCTCAAAAGCTTCCCATTGATCACAATAATCCCCATCATTGCTCAATTCTTTGAAATCTTCTTTTACAGGAATCCATTTAGTTGTTATGTTGGTATGTTAATTTGCTTGTAAACGGCTAGCAACGAAGATAACGGGCTGGAAAGCATTGAAACGTTGTACCGTTGAACCGCTAAATTAGTTCATGGCTAAGGCTGTGATAGCATGGTGAACTAGTGGCAGTGTAACTCAAACCGATTCTTGGTAGATACCAAGTCTAGCAACTTTGGGCCTCAGTGTGGCAGATAAAAAAGAGAGAAGAATTTATAATTTTAAGCACCCGTTCAATAAATAAAAATTATAACAACACAAATTTTTGTTTATAATTAAGAATTTATTTATAAATGTTTATATGTTATTTATACGTTGTTTTTTGTTCATATATTAATTGAAATTGATTGAATTTTTTTATAAATAATATATCAATAATTTATAACAACATATAAACAAAATATTTTGAATTTGAAAATAATATAAATAACAAATCAACAACATATTAACAACATATAAACAAAAATTTCACAACTTTAATATATTGTTGATATCTTGTTTATATATTGTTTATGTGTCATTTCCTGTTTTTATATCGATTAGACTTGATTGAATGTTATTTATAAGCAACATATAAATATCATATAAATATGATGTCTCGAATTTTGAAATAAAAGAACAACATAAATAATAAATCAACAACATTCCAACAATATATAAAAAACTATACGTGTAAGGATAAAATATTAGAAAGTATATTTATAATGAGCATACTCAACCATACAGAATAAATTTTGCAAATATTTTGTCTTGAATCACGTAATTATCACTAGATAAAATTTGCTCTATACGTCCACAAATTATACTTTTTGCAAATTTTTCCGTTTCATCTTACAGACGTTACCGCTTTTTCTACAAGTGAGGTTTTCTTCATTTTCCACACGCCAAGTTTTTTCTTTTTTTTTTTCGTGGTTTTGACTACTATTTTAAAGGCCCAACCTTATGTTTTAAAAACCAGAAAAAAACTATTTACAAACTGAAAAATTAAAAAAAAAACACCCAGGCTGTATTATTAAAAATAAAAGAAAAATTTTAACACACAACAACAAAAGATAAAGAGTTCATAAAAAAAAAAGAAATATTGATACTAAAATAGAAAAATAACAAAACACTAAAAAATTTTTAAAAAAAAAGAAACAAACATTGGCCTCTAGTTTGAAAAAACTAAAAATAAACCCGAAAAAGCACAATTGTATACATGGACTTAAAGGTGTAATCGAGTCGAGCCGAGCTGAGTTTTCGAGTGTTCAAACTCGACTCGACTAAAATTTTTTGAGCTCGAGCTTAAAGTTGAGCTCTTTCTCTACCTCAAAATTTTGTTCAAGCTCGGCTTGTTATAAAACTCGCGAGCTCACGAGCTTATTCATAAGCTTTTCAAGCTTAGCTCAACAAAAGTTCAAATAAAATCGTGAACGGATTGCAAGTTCACATTGGACAAAAGTTCTAAAAAAATATATTTAAGTTTAGGTTTATTCAATAAAATCATGTTGAGCATACAGTTGAACAAAAACTATTAGAAGTTTCAGTTTGTTTCTTAAGTTCAACATAATATTAGATCTTATGCGAGCATATTTGTACTTTTATAGGTACAATCAATTAGTGCAATTTTACACTTTTATTGATATGGCTCAAATATTAAATAATATTCCAAACTTAAGTTTTTTTTATATAATTTAGTTTAAAATGTATATAACCACATATATATTTATATATACATATACCCATGTGTATATATAAATGAGTTTACAAACGAGTTTGTTCACGAGTATTGTTCATGAACACATAAACGAAATTGTTCGTGAGATTTTTGAGCCGAATTTTTAATTGTTCAACCTCGACTCATTTATTAACGAGTTGAGTCATAATCAAATTTTTATTGAGTAGCTCGCGACATTTACAGCTCTACATAACTGGAATAAATATCTCAAATTTTGACTTTCCGGTGGATTTTTTGCAATTTTGACTTTTAAAAGGCCTGGCACTGGAAATTACCTTTTTGTAATTTTAATTATTAAAAGAAATTATTATGTAATTAGCCCTATTTATATCTCACAAAAAATTTTAAAAACAATTATTGCATGGAGGAAGTGTTTTGCATATGACGCTTTTATGTCTTCTTTTGACAAAACGACGGCCCTTCATGTACACGCGCGCAACGTGTAACAACCCTCCAAAGGCCACCTGTTCTATTGAATGAGTCTTTTTTTCTTTATTGCTGATCACACTCCAGGGCGTTGATGCTTATTTATCCTTACGGAAGAAAAAATAATTTGTCAATCTATAATTTCATTTTAAAAAAATAAAACATTAAATATATTTAATTAAGAAATGAAAATTTTGATAAACAATAAATCAATACATTGTATAAAAAAATTGTTATTCATAAAATGTTTATAAAATATTTGACAGAAATGAAAATTTTGATAAACAATAAATCAATACATTGTATAAAAAAATTGTTATTCATAAAATGTTTATGAAATATTTGACATTTACACCATCTCCATTTTTAGTTCACCTACTATTTGGTTATTATTATTATTTTTGTTTATAAATGGATTCTTTATATCTGGTTTTGATTTTTTTGTAGTTTGATCTCATTTGGTTTGCAATTTTTATTTTGTTATTTTTTTGAGAAATGAATGATCTCTCATTTGATTTCATGCATACTCATTTTCATTGAGGAAATTATACTAGCCGCCACTTTTTCTCTTTCACATTTGACATTTGCAACATAAAAGAATCTAATTTCTATAATACAACAATTTTATTTTTAATTTCCACAATAAAACAATATTAATATCCTTTTTTAGTTTCTCTCTCCTCACTCACCCCTCTCTCGTTCTTTTCTCTTTCTAATTCTCTCCCTCTTCCCTTTGTAACTTTTCTTCCCTTCCTCTCTACTCTTTGCTCCTCTGCCTCCCTTTTTGCCTCTTTGCTCCTCCATCGACTTCTCCTCCTCTATATGCTCTCCTCATCGGCCTACCTCTCATCTATTGCCCCCTTTCTTCCTTCTTTCTGCTCCCTTCTATTTTCCTTTGTGTTTCTCACTTCCTTTTCTCTCTCTTCTATCCTTAGGCTACCTCGCCCTCCTTTATTCTCCTTCTCCTCGATTGTCTTCCTCATGAACGACACGCCCTTAGCTGACTCGAAATGAAAGTGCAATGCGACGGGACCGATGACAGATTTAAAGAGGGAGTCGATGGTTGGCTACGATCTGGAAAGAGAGAGAGAGAGAGAGAGAGAGATGGGTAGCGAAAGACCTAGGCATAGAGGCACATGTGAGAGACGCGATGGGAGTGAGAACGGCAGTAAGAGATGAGTGGTGACTGCAAGGGGTGGCGATTAGGGTTTCAAACCTAAATCTGTTTTGTACTCGAATAATAAAAAAAAACTAAATTTGTTTTGTACTCGATTTGGCCTCGTTTGTACTTGAATAATAAAGAAAACTTTAAACTTTGATGTACTCAAATAATAAAGGAAACATTAATTTTCAGTTTGTTCTCATTGTGTTTGTACTCGTGTTGTACTCCACATGTAATCGATTATATTAGTCAAAAGAGTTTCATTTTTGCTGTGACTCTAGTTGTACTCGTGTTGTTCTTCACATGTACTCCGTTATACTAGTTGAAAGAGTTTCATTTTTGTTGTTACTCTAGTCATACTCGTGTTGTTCTCTCATTGTACTCGAGTTGTTCTCCACACGTACTCATTTTTTCTGGTCAAAAGACCCTTAATTAACTCTAGTATATACTCGAGTTGTACTCGGATTGTACTCGTTCACACTGACTTGAAGAGAGTGGTCAAAGCGCGGTCAATTTTCTGATGTGTGGCCAACACTCGGTCAAACAGTTGTATTTTTTAATATTTTATTCTGTGTTTTCATTTTTGGTAAGTTTTTCAATTAGTATTGTATTATAGAAATTTTTTTCTTTTGTTGCCCATTTTTGTACAACACCCATTTTCATTTTGTTTGTATTAATGGTTTTTTAAGTATTTTCAAGTTATTATTTACTACTTTATTATCTTCATGCCACTTCTTCCCACCAAATCCTTGTGGTTCAATTAAACTTTTTCTTCTTTTATAAATCATTTGTTGATTTTTCCTAAACCAATATAGACATGTTAAGAGACCAATAAAAAAATGAAGTAAACCAAAATGAAAAATAAAAGAAAACCAAATAAAAACTGAAAGTAAACCAAATAAAAACCAAAAGTAAAAAATGCAAAACCAGGAAAATGTTAATTGAACTCAAGGAGTAATGTATTTAATCATAAAGTGATCTAAAAAACTTTTTACAAGTTAACAATATATATAATACGTAAACTTAAAAACAACAAGAGAAAAGTAAGAAAATAAATTAAAATAAACTAACAAAAGAGAGATTGCAAAAAAGATGTTCATTAAACAAAAGAATATTAATTAAGAGTTTATAGGTACCTATTATGAAAGTTTTTTATGGAATTCAAAATATGAAACTTGTTTTTATGTGGTTTATTAGATGCTTTGTGGGTTTTTGTTAAATGGGTTTCTATAGTTTATTAGATGTTCCTCTCTCTTTTTTTTTTG